>JACXGM010018334.1:6975-19212 GCA_016801145.1 Umbra pygmaea | reverse complement strand
GTTAATTAGACTGCAAAATATATTTAAACTTATATTAGTAACATAAAAGACAACATGTTTAGTATTGGGCAGTTATGCATTATTTTCACATTTCTTAATGGCACTAAGAAAAAATAGGTTCTTCAAGGAACCTTTCAGTGAAAGGTTTTTTGGGGAACCAAAAAAGGTTATTCTATGGCATTGCTGTGAAACCCCCTTTTTGGTTCTTCCTGGCACCTTTATTTTTAAGAGTGTATGCCCTTTGATTAAATATCAACAAGTAGGCTAATTAAATCTTGTGAGTAACATAAACGTCACTTGCGCTGTCACGGCATGACAGTGAACACACAGTTACATGCCAGGACTATAATGGGCGCCAATATTCCGTTTAAAACCGGAATAGTACTGGCCTGTAACTGTGCTCACTGTCCCATCGACGACAATCAATGAAGACATACAGTAACGTTACAACCGTATGTTGACTTAGGTTGCATAAGCGTGTAATTTCACACCTTGAATACAGACTATATTACATATAGTAATCAATTACACTGTAGCCTAAAACTTTAGGTGTCGACAACGTAGTATAGCCTACTCCATCATAAAGTGGGGAGTTGAAAAAAAACTTACGGTGCTCTGTCATTTGCAGTTGCTTCCGGGTGGCGCCTCTTCTGGGGCCGGTTGCACCAACTGGACATAAAAAAAGTCTTAAATCCTAGGTCGGGCGTAGCTACGTCCGAGGTTGTAAGTGGAATTTACACCTGTTGCACCAAATAAAAATAAGACTAGTCGTAGCTAAGTCCAGTGTAAGTAATGCGCGTCCGTGAGATCAGAATATTCTTAGTGATATAGTTGCTAGGCAGTGTTATTTCCTTAATTAATCCAACTAGATAAAATGGACAAAGACAGTTTTAAACGTTCCAACGTTGCCCCCTGGCAATTGTTTCGCTCCATAACCCACAGATTGTAAAAGAAAAGAGAAGGTACCATTAACATACTTGCATTTTATTGGTTTGTATGGTTAAAAATATATTATTTTCATGTAATTGATCCCTAAATTCGACGTGCCTGCGAGAGCAATAAAAATAATAAATCCCGTTTACAAATACAAAGCCAAAGAATGTGTGCGTGTGCTGTGCACTACGGCATGAAAAATTGACTTTAGATAGACAAAGCAATTTGCATCGTCCTAACTTGAGAAAGATAACAGAATATATATTCACCATTTAGCATGAGGAATGGCAGTGAAGTGTCAGTCCTAACAAGCAATAATATTCAATACAGTTGTGATGGAAAACATTGTTTTACGTATTGAGATCGAACAGCTGAAAGTGACTGATCAAGATAACAGTAATGTTACTTCAGTTTTGACAAAAAACGTTGGCTATTTCCAGGCATTTAATTGATAGTTAAAGCTGATAGACATATCTACATATCCTACACCTATTTACCCTTTAAAGTATGTTACCTTTGACTTTTACTAATCTAAAACGCTTGTTCAAACCTGATAATTGCACACTCAATCAGCTGTTAATTCATAGCTAGTTATTAGTACGATTTGTGGTCGTTGCAAACGTAAATAATGTGCCCTGCATTTTCGATTGTACAAAACGGTCTTTCTCCAAAAGAAATTACAGCTAAATCTTAATGCAATCAGTCAGAAAATTAGGACATTTTAAATAATTTATATAAATCGCCACCCTGCGCCTTCTAGGCTGAGAATCTAAGACCAGGCCTAGCTCATTGGCTTGACTCCTGGCACAGTTGTTCAAGGCGGTCGCCAAGGGCACCACCAGACTCAGGGGCACAAATTTGCACACAGCCAAAAATGAAAAACTCAGTGTCCCTGGATTGTTTCTGGCACCCAGAGCATGAAATTAACCGCGTTCTATCTCAAATGTCACGCTCTCAGCTCTGCAAGCTCTTCTCTACAGCACCGGACTGTAACTTGGAATGGAGAATGTGTTAAAGCCATCAAACACCTCAAAATTATTTTATAGGTCTTTTTTCCGAGATCCTAGTAAAAACAAACACATTTTCAATGCGTTCTGAAGTTCCCAAACCAGCCACTGCAAGTTTGTAATTTTATATCCCATTTACGTCACTGAGTTAGTATTTGAAACAAGTTGGCGAGGCAAATTTTTATTCCTATATCGTTTACATCACAACCCTTAATCTTGTTGATTGGAAACTAAAAGTGCGTACTTTATGCAGGAATATTCCACATTTTGTTCCTCAGTAAGTAAATACAGAGCTATATACAAACAGTTAGAGCAGGATTTTTCAACAATGGCGAGTGCGAGTGAGTAAATACCTAAAGACAATTTCAACTTTGATAAAGTATTATTGATTGGTAATATCTAACAATACATTTGAGCTGGAATACAGTGAGGAAAAAATATTGAAAGGGCTCCTGCCCAACCTTATTGGTTGAATCTTTCTAGCCGCTGTTTTTGTACTCTCCATTAGAGATGCACGGTTGGCAAAGGCACCCGCGGACTACGTGGATAAAATGTGGACCGAGCAGATGACGTGACGAAAAATTATATTTTAATTATATTCGGGTGGGTGGCTGTTGAACCAAGCAGCACCTTGCATCAACCAATCAGCTTTGAAAATGAGTCCAGAACGTTGGTGAGGATGGATGGCTAAGTAGTAGCCGATCCGCGCATCTCTACTCTCCACCAGGGTCAAGCTCTTCATAGGAACAAGAGACAGAATTTGTTGTTGTTTTAAAGAGTGGGACAAGGAAAGGTTTTTGTTTTCAACCTTTTGCTTTTCAATCTCCAGCCAAGACAATGTTTACATCTGTTTGTTAGATCAACTGAGTTTCCACACTGACATGGACCAAGGTAAGGAGCTGTTTACCATTATCTACATGGCTGGGGGTAGGATATGTAGCTAGATGTGATTGTGTAAATACCTTAGAGTATAAACGTAAAATGAACCAAAATGCCTGTGTAATGTTTGCCCTATCTGCCCATGCCAGATGACCCTTTTTCAGACCCTTGGGCTGTTTATTGTGTTGTTGTAGATGTATGTGTCTTTGTGTTTGATGGTTCTTTATTCCAGGTTTTATGTGTAGTGCAGTATTCCCTGGTATATGGTGTTATTTGTAGTCCCTTCATGTATTCCTAGTTGAGTTCTTGTGTCCATCCCAGGTTTTTAGTTTTTCTCTGTAGTGTTTTGACCATATATGGTCCTTCCTGTGTTTAGTTTATTTCCTGTTCCCATGATTCTCACGTGCCCTTGTTATCCAATCCCTATTGTTTATTGTGTTCACAGCTGCACTGTCTTTGCCATCACTCCCCTATTTTAGTTTGTGTCTGTCAGAGTTAGGGTGCTGGGGCCTCATTTATAAAACTTTGTGGTGGATTTGCGTCAGAAGTGGCATACGGACGAAATATAGGATGTGCGTATGCAAAGAAATATTCAGATTCAATCAACTCGAAGGGGCCTATCGTACACCCAGCACAATTTACTTTTTACCCCCACGCGTGTATCATTCCTATCTTGCAATATGGGACTTTTCCCTCCACAGACACACGTCGGTAAATTAGAGAATGAATTTGCGTTCGTTGAGCGGTTCAGCGAAAAGAAGAGGCGTGTTCCGGTGCAAACGTTCCCTGGTGCTATCTTGCAGTTTCCGAAAACAATTCCGCCACTGACCTGGAAAAACCTGGTTTAAAGTCAGTGGCGTGTTATTCATATGCTATTTTAAGGGCGCATGCTTAACCATAATGTAGCGTGCGCACAACGCGCATACACTTTGCTCTTCTCATCTACACAAATGCAGCAGTTCTTTATTATTGTAATACGTAATTAAAAGGAAAAATATTACCACACGAGGGAAGTCATTGTGGTGTCCGAAAATGTGAAAAAAATAGGTATACATCTAGTGTACACATTTACTAAAATTATTCATAATGAATTATTTGCACTGATATACATCAACCTCAAGGGAACCCATTCAATCAACATAAGTCATTTGCAATGGTAATAGTAAAATCACCCATGTCTTTGCGAATTATGACTCATTTATGTCAACTTTGCCATAAGGAATCCACCCTTGGATGGGTTGCTGTGAAGGAGACAACGGCTATCTGTAAAAGACATGGTTAATGATGACACAATTTATGATGCCAGCAAGTGCGGAAAATGCTGTTTAATCAAAAACACACACAAACACACAGTGTAGCCTAAATGAATAAACATGTGGCACACTGAAAATGCACTTCAGGTGTTTAAATAGAACAGGTACACTACTCAAGTCGCAGCATTCTTTGTTGCTTGTTGTGTTTTACGCAAAATTTCCATGAATCATGGATGTGTTAATGACATTAATTAGGAAATATTAGAGGACTTCAGGAGACGTGATGTTGAAATGCATGTTCTGTTAACCCAAATGACCAGAAATACAGAACAGGAGAGGAAAGCTTATTTGACAGAAGAGTAATCTCGGACTAATGTTAGACTACATTGCAAAAATATGACCATGCATTTATAACCTCGTGATTTAGTGAGAGTGAGTCCAAAACATCGGAAAGTAGACTATGACTTGTGACATTTCTTTATTTACATTTAGTAAAAAGAAAAATCAATAACAATCCGACATTATAATAGCATTCCGCCTTGGAACAAGCTGCTCTTAAAGGGAATGTGAGATGACGCTCTGATTGGTTTATTGCACGTTACACCAAAACCACACCTATGAATAATGAAGCTACTTCAGACCTACCCATTTTAGATTTCCGTCGGGCGCAGGAGTAATTTATCCCGCCGGTAAAATAGCAACAGCGCCCAGGACCCTCCCACAATGTCACTTGCGTTTCGCGTTTGATACTTGCGTTTCAGATCGTTAAAATAGGGCCCAATATGTGGCACAGCTTTTGCGGCTCCATGTCACGCCCATAATTGCCCATAAATAGTCAGTGAAACGCCCCGAAATTAACAGTAATTGATTGAAAAATCATGGCAAACAGAGAGAGGAAAACCAAAAAAAGAAACTTCACTCAATGTGAAGTAGAAATGATTGTTGGCAAGGTTTAAACGAGGAGGAAAATGTTGTTTGGAAGGCACAGTGTGGCCATTACTAATGCCAAAAATGCGTTGGAGTGGCAAAAGTTTGCAAACACTAAGAATGAGAGTCGGACCATGGATGAAATAAAAAAAGTGGTCAGACATCATGCCTGATGATGCCAAAAAGCGTCTAGCGCTTCATCGTGAAAGTCTGCCACGGTTGGGGGAAAATTAGTTAAATTAGTGAGCAACATGTCTGCATCATAAATTATTTTGATATTGATGGAATGAAAATGCTTAGGATTAATGACAGCAATTTCTTTCTCATTTGTTGCCCTTATGGCAACATGAGTGCAGTCAATAGCACTGATACATTTGGGAAACCGGCCATAGCTGCAAATTGTGCTTTTGTGTTTGCCTGTTCACCCGCGGTGTATGGAAACTTCATGTAGGCTAATTATGCGACAAGCCTATTATACCTAACACGTTTGGTATAACCCAGCTCGGGTTGGCTGAGATAACCGACCTGTCAGCCAATTCCCTCTGGAAAGTGCCAGTCACCAGAAATCCTGTTATTATGAAAGGTGCCACTAAATAAAATGCACTATTAGGCTATTATTATTATTATCTTCTAACAGCGCAAGATCAGCCATTGTGCGTCAATACGCATTGCGATGGAATGGCTTTTTATAACCATCCATTTGACTGTATCTGATAATCTACAGATGTTGGTATCAATCTAATTGTAAATGGGAAATAGTTCTGTGTAAATTGAATTTTTTGCACCTTTCAAAACGGTTAAGACATGCGTCACGATGGAACACATTTAAAAATTAAACGCATATAAATGAAAATGATGATTCTGTAGCTGATGACGACATATACTATGAAAACTACTTTACCCAATGGACAATAATGACTAACTATTTATTATGTATTTATCTATCTATATATATATATATATCATAATCTATTTGTCTTTCTGCTCCGCCAGACAGAGACATCGACAAGAATATCAGTTTTAAACATGATATTGTTCTGTTTACCATATTATTTATGAGGATGAATTACATAACATGCCAATATAATTACAGAACATATTTGAGTGTTCTTTTTGCAAATGTGTCTTCATTTGCAATTACATTGGCTACAATCTTGTTTTATTTTACTTGTATTTCACCACAGGCTGTTGATTTTGAGAATGGCTTTGTGAAATGTTTTATATTATATGAGAGGCAGTATTTTGATTTTGATTAGCTACACAACAGTCTGCAGTTTCAGAAAGTTTCACGTGTTTTTTTTACAGTCTATGGTTTTATTGACGGTGTCGACATTTCTCATTTCACCTGTTTTTGTGCGTACGCATGGGTCAGAGTTGCCGTGAAGGACCGCACATTTTCCCGTCAAGTTTGCTTTTTATAAATCCCAATTATTGCGTAGAGAGCTGCATACATCATCTTTTGTGCATATGCTACGTTTATAAGTGAGGCCCCTGGTCATTAAGGATTGTCGTTGTTACCTGTAACGAAAAAATTGATTTGGTCAGTATCCAAAAAGCAGGCAGTCAGACAGGCAGGGGTTGGTACACTACTCGGGTAGTAGCATAGGCAGAGGTCGGTACACAAAATCAGGTTCTCAGGCAGGCAGGATTTTCAAAAAACATGGCAGTCAATATAGGCTAAAGTACAGGGGAGTATCCAAAAGCAGAAACAGAATATACAATGCAGGGGTCAGGCCGGTAAAACAATCAATCAATAGAACGCTCAGTATGAAGACAAAAATGTAACTTATAATACCTCGTGACGAGGACAAGAGAAGTGGGTGTTTATATACAGAGCAAAGGTGACCAGGTGTTCAGTATTCTGGTGATTGAGACCGGTTTATTGTGCGTTGTTCATGTCTGTCGGGATGTTGCTGATTACCAGTGTTAGATGGAGCATTCAAGAGTGAGGAGGAAGTGGACGATGAGACATTACCAGCATCATGTCTAGTGAGTAAAACCATCTTCTTCATAGTATTAATTTAATTCTAGTCTGCGTTCAGGTTTTCATAATCTACAATTCCTCAGTTCCTTTTGTTATTTGTATAGTCCTTAGGGTTTTGTCATTTTCAGTTTGCATTACATAAATATAAATATATGTATATATATATATATATATATATATATATATATATATATATATATATATATATGTATATAACAAATGTGTAAAACTGAGAAATTATACATGTATCCACTAAATTAGCTCATTTCAAATTTGATACCTGCTACAGGTCTCAAAAAAGATGGCACAATGCAGTAGCGTAGCCAGAAAAAAAATATTTGGGTGTGCATCTAAAAAACTTGGTGTGCCACATAGATTTTTCTCTACAAATCAGAGGCCTATACTACGAAGTTATGTTCAACATGCCATAAATTTTCTTTCATTACCTGGCTTCACAAAACCTAACAATTGCGATCGAGATACGATGTCACGACGGTGGTTATCAATTCATTAAATCAAGCCAGGATTTCCCAATCTAGAGACAAGCGCGTTTAAAGAAAAGGTGCGGCGTGTGCATCATAGGACCAATCGCAGACACGGACAAGTCTATGAGAGCCGCATATTTCGCTCAACTGTAGTAAATGATAATTTACTAGAAAATTTTATGATAAAGTTGAAAAGCATAAAAATATAAACCAGGCATAAAGCAGGAAGGAAAGATGGGAAATAAATGCCACCCGTGTATTAATAAATGCCTCAGGCTCATCGATATCACTGACTATAATTACAATTGTGTATTCCATTAAACCAATGTGTTGTTTAATGCTGATCGGGTAGCTGCTGAATGTGTTGGCCTATTACGCCAGTTTCAGTCTACTACACTGCTAGCCTCCCGTGATATTCGCTGGGGTCACGTTGGCGGCTATTTTTGCGCATACACTTAAATGTGTAGGCCTACGTGGATCTAGATGTTGTTTTTTAACTAAAAAAATAAGAATTTATTTAAAATGAACAAATATTACAATTAGACCATAATATACTAGGTTTAAAAAAAACATTTGCCAAGGCTATAACAAAAAGCGCATTATCCATCTGATTTCTGGGTGTGCCAGCTGCCTCTTTGGGTGGCACGAGCACACCCTGGCACACCCGTGCCTACGCCACTGGCACAATGACAACAAATGGCTGAAAAAGCAAAACATTTGGAAAAGATTCAGCTGGGAGAACATCTAGCAACTGATTAAAGGTACAATATGTAATATCAATCAAATCAATAACAAAATACATACTTTGCATTGAAAGAAAACATCACTATACATATATTATATATATTTCTTAGTTGTGTACTTACATTATCCTAAATGTTTCCACCAACTTTCAAATCCAGAGAAATTTGTAACTTAATTTGAAACGGGACGTTTCTTTTTGTCGCCCGTCAATGAGGTCATATAATATAGTTGCTCTAAGTTCCAGGGGGCAGCAGCTCCAGCAGGGAACCCCAAACTTCCCTTTCCCCAGCCTCATTAACCATCTCTCACTGGGGGATCCCGAGGCGTTCCCAGGCCAGGTTTGAGATATAATCCCTCCACCTAGTCCTTGGTCTTCCCCGAGGCCTCCTCCCAGCTGGACATGCCTGGAATACCTCCCTAGGGAGGCGCCCAGGGGGCATTCTTGCCAGGTGCCCGAACCACCTTAACTGGCTTCTTTCAACGCAATGGAGCAGCGGCTCTACTCCGAGCTCCTCACGGATGACTAAGCTTCCCTATCTATGCCAGCCACCCTCCTGAGGAAACCCATTTTGGTACCCTGGATCTCATTCTTTCGGTCATGACCATAAGCCTTAATGACCATAGGTGAGGGTAGGATTGAAAACTGACCGTTAGATCGAGAGCTTTGTCTTCTGGATTAGCTCTGTTTTCGTCACATTGGTGCAATAAATTGAGTGTAACACCGCCCGCACTGCACCGATTCACTGACCAATCTCCTGCTCCATTGTCCCCTCACTTGTGAACAAGACCCCAAGGTATTTGAACTCCTGCACTTGGGGTAAGGACTCATTACCTACCTGAAGAAGGCACTCCATTGGTTTGGCTAAGAACCATGGTCTCAGATTTAGAGGTGCTGATCCTCATCCCAGCTGCTTTTATTCGGCTGCGAACCGATCCAGTGAGTGCTGAAGGTCACAGGCCGGTGATGCCATCAGGACCACACCATCTGCAAAGAGCAGCAATGAGATCCCCAGCCCACCGAACTGCAACCCCTCCCCACCCCAACTATGCCTCGATATCCTGTCTATAAATACTACAAACAGGATTGGTAACAAAGTGCAGCCCTGGCGGAGTCCAAACCTCACCTGAAATGAGTCTGACTTACTGTTGATTAACCGGACGCAGCTCTTGCTTTGGTCATACAGAGATTTAATGGCCCTGAGAAGGGACACCCTCACCCCATATTCCCGCAGGGACCCGGTAATACCCCTTCTCCAGATCCACAAAAAAATTTCTCCGGGATCCTTGCGAGAGTGAAGACCTTATCCGTTGTTCCACGACCAGGACAGAATCCGCATTGTTCCTCTTCAACCTGAGGTTTGACTATCGGTCAAACCCTCCTTTCCAGCACCTTGGAGTAGACCCTACCAGGAAGGCTGAGAAGTGTGATACCCCTGTAATTTCCACTCACCCTCTTTTACCAGAAACCCTCTGTGCATGATATAGCTTTAGTTGGCATCTGTAGATGGCATGGCGGATTGTGTTTACTGACAGAGATTTCTGGAAGTATTCCTGGGTCCATTTAGTAATGTCATTGATAGAATCATGCCGATGAGTGATGCAGTGTCATCTGAGGGCCAGAAGACCCCGGGCATCCAATAAAGGTCTTTGGCCCTGTCCCAAATGCACAGTGATTTCTCTGAATCTTTTGATGATGTTATACACTGTAGATGATGGGATTTGCAAAGCATTTGTAGTTTGATGTTGAGGAGCATTATTTTTTAAGTATTCCACAATTTTTTACGAACTCTGTTGAATACTTTTTGATGCATTAAGTAATTAATTAATTACACTCAAAGACCTGGAGATATGATAATTAGCGCAAATAAAGACTTTATTCAATATAAAACCTAACTTCATATCTATAGCCCAGATCAGAAGTCCCTCACAAAGATTCTCCCAATTATATAGACATCATGACATCACTCAACACAAACTTTTTTCAATATTGTACCCCCTTTGAATTTCCTTTTTAAAGCCAAGTACCCCCTGACCAGTGCAAAACGTTTTTTGTAGAAAATAAAGTCTAAATAAAGAGGGACAATAAAGTGTGTCAGTGATAGATTCACTAAACAACCTTTTTTAAACAAAAACATTTAAAAGCTTTTCAAATGTTTAGAATCCATCACTTAATTCATTCATTTTTATAGTATAATTATTTTATTAATTACGCATTGAATATTTTTTAATTAGCATTTTTGCAAAGATTTCATCTACCCCCTGCAGTACTCCAAAGTACCCCTAGGGGTACACGTAACCCCATTTGAGAAACACTGACCTAGGAGTTGTCATGCTGGCTGGTTCTGGTCCAGTTGGTTTGTCCAGGGTCACCTAGGAGTTGTCATGCTGACTGGTTCTAGGTGTAATCCATGGAATCAGGCTGTTCTAAGTTTCAACATGACACCAGAAATGTTAGAACACAGCATTCCATGGAATGATAAACTCTCATCGTAGAATGTAGAATGTAACCAACCAATCAACTGTGTCCACTGCATATTATAATACTTCTAGAACAGCTATTTTACCAGAAGGTGGTAATTCTCCTGCATATTAAAATTACAATTGCTACAGTTAGGTTTTAGACAAGCCAGGGAAGTTTAAATATTGTCTATTCATTCCAAGATGAGCTGTCGCATTGATTTGACGGATTAAATCATCTCTGTTTCGTCTCACTTTAACGTCATGTCTTTTAGTAGCCTGATCCAGATTATTTTTATTGCAAAATCCCAAGGCAGACAAAATGTTAAACTTTGAAGAAGATTTACGATTCCCCATCAGAAGGCATGGCCAACAGTACAGTTAGTAAGTTGTAGGACTGCCTGTTACTAGCCAAGAATATTTCTCATACCAGACCATGTTAAATTTTGAATTTATCTGGCGACCTTGAGCATTTATGGTAAATGTAATCTGTGGAGTTTGTTCTTCCAGCAGTTTTGATCCTTACCTTCTCTGCATAATCCAAACTCTTGCTGCAACAACAAATAATCCACTAGCGGTTCTTTTCCATCCCACTCTCTGCGCCCAATGCCATGCCTCTCTGCCTCGCCACTAATGTCCTGACCGAAATCCATATTAGCCATTGCCTTAGACCTGCTGAGCTGCACAAGTTAAAACTAGCTAGCTACTGAAAAAACAAGGAAAATGTAATGTTAAAAAATCACAAGGTAGTTCACAATGTGCACACTAGCCTGCTAATTCTCAATATAAATATAAAAGAATAAAACGCTGTCCACAATTTGAGGTTATAATCCTCTTATACTAAACACATTTGTTATTCGCTTTACCATCAGTTTGACAACTTGATGGAGAATTGAAGATGATATTTGGAACAAATCATTGGATGAACGGAATGTCAATATTGGATTGTGGTTGTTGATTGGTAAGGGAGAGGGTTCCTCCAAGTCATCTTATGACATGTGTCTTGGCCAATAAGAAACTAGCATGAAAAAGGAATGAAAAAATAGAAGTGTATTGAATTGATATTACGATGTCCCGCCCTGGAGGTAAAAGAGCCAATTACCTCCTCTCGCCTCCTCTAGTAGTCTACAGTACGTTATTTGCCAAACACTTCACCCATCTGCCTGCAGATGTCACTGTTTAACCATTTTAATCATCATTTAAATTATTTATTTCCAAACAATAAACTAATAATGTTATAAATTATATAGAGATTTTGTAAAGGTTTATTTGAACAAATTACTATTTTTTATATTCTTATAACTCCCTTTTGCCTCTTAAAAAAAATGAGGAGGAACAACCTCCCCTGCCTCAATGGACGAGCCTCCACTGATGCTTCGATAGCGGCCTTAAGCTCATCCAGAGTGTTGGGTCTTGCGTCTCTCAACTTCCTCTTCACAATATCCCACAGATTCTCTATGGGGTTCAGGTCAGGAGAGTTGGCAGGCCAATTGAGCACAGTAATACCATGGTCAGTAAACCATTTACC
Organism: Umbra pygmaea; assembly: GCA_016801145.1. Lineage (NCBI taxonomy): Eukaryota > Metazoa > Chordata > Actinopteri > Esociformes > Umbridae > Umbra > Umbra pygmaea. Next base: position 7,015 of record JACXGM010018334.1, on the reverse strand, counting down.
AGTGGTTTTGGCACTGTGAGCAGGTGCCAGGTCGTGCTGA
>JACXGM010018333.1:0-12534 GCA_016801145.1 Umbra pygmaea | reverse complement strand
CGAACTCCGTTCGAACTCTGTTATTAGGACATTATCAATAATAATAATTTTTGCCGCGGTTCGAACTCTGTTATTAGGACATTATCAACACAACATTATTTTTATAAAATTGTATTGGATTTCGTTTTCAGCATCGTAATCTGAACAAACAAACAGCAAGCCGGGGAAGGAACCCAGCACTACTTGGGCTGAAAACAACCAGATCATCCGCATTAGATATTTACAAACTTATCTCCAATCATACACCCAGTGTTACAACATTTCACAGTTCAATGTTTGTATGTGGCGCTACACTAAAGTCTAGTGACAACGCTATAAAAGCCTATTGCGGTGCTTGCGTCACTCCCTTATCCCTCCTACCAGTTCCTATGGCCACTTGACCAGTGCAAATGCAAATAGCAAAACCTGTTTTTGGGGAGAGTAGTTAGTAGAACTGTTTAGAAGTGGACTGTTCCTATAACTACGTTCCTGTAACTACTTGGTCGGAAAGCGGCTTATGATAGCATCAAAATCGCTATTTTTAACTTTTTGTGAAATATCTAATGTTTTCATACCTTGTCCAAGGCATTGCACTATTTGATGCTTTTTCGCAGCAGAGGTCCTTTTTCTTTCCCATATTGCTTGAAACTTGTGGCCTGCTAAATAATTTGGAACATCAACATAGTTTTCCTTTAATTAGTCTCACTAAGACCGGCTGGAAGCAATTACCAATTAGACCCAACCGGTCTCTCAATAAACCCGAATAGGCAACAGTAGAACTGGGAGTGGTGCACACTTAACAATTATTCCCATATTAAACCCATATATACACAAAATGGAACACAAATCCCCACAAATAAACATTAATACATATATATACAAATAAAGAGTCTATGGGCCCTATTTTCAAGATCTGAAATGCAAGTATCAAACGTGAAACGCAAGTGACATTGTGGGAGGGTCCCGGACGCTGTTGCTATTTTATCGGCGGGATAAATGACTCTTGCGTTTGACACAAATCTAAAATGGGTAGGTCTGAAGTAGCTTCATTAGTCATAGGTGTGGTTTGGGCGTAACGTGCAATAAACCAATCAGAGCCTAATCTCACATTCCCTTTAAGAGCAGATGCGTTTGTTCCATGGCGGATTGCTATTATAACGGCGGATTGCAATTTATTTTTCTAAATGTCACAAGACATACTTTAAATAAATAAAGAAATGTCACAAGACATACTTTCCAATGTTTTGGACTCACTCTCTGAATCACGAGGTTATGAATACATGGTAATATTTTTGCAATGTAGTCTAACATTAGAACATGATTACTTTGCTTAGCTCACTCTTCTGTCAAACAAGCTCTCCTCACCTGTTCTGCATTTCTGGCCATTTGGGTTGTGGCAACGGCACATGCATTTCAACTTCATGTGTCCTTAAGTCTTCTAATATTTCATCATTTATGTCATCAACACATCCATGATTTGTGAAAATGTTGCATAAAACACAACAAGCCACAAAGAATGCTGCGACTTGAGTAGTGTACCTCATGTTCTATCCAAACACCTGACGTGCATTTTCAGTGTCCCGAATGGCCGTTCAATAAACACTGCGTGTTTGTGTGTGTTGTCGATTAAACAACTTTTCACGCACTTGCTGGCATCATAAATTGTGTCATCATTAACCATGTCTTTAACGGATAGCCGTTGTTCATGTCTTTAACGGATATCCACCTATCCAAGGGGGGTATTCCTTATGGCAAAAATTTGTCATGGCTTGAGCCAGAGTTTCGCAAAGACATGGGTGATTTTACTTTTATCATTGCAAATGACTTGTATGTTGATTGAATGGGTTCCCTTGAGGTTGATGCATATCTGTGTGAATAATTCATTCAGAATAATTTGGGTAAATGTGTACACTAGATGTATACCTATTTTTCACATCTTCGTACACCACAATGATTTCCCTCGTGTAGTAATATTTTTCCTTCTAATTATGTATTTCAATAATAAAGAACTGCTACATTTGTGTAGATGAGAGGAGCAAAGTGTATGCACGTTGTCCACACGCTACATTATGGTTAAGCTTGCGCCCTTAAAATAGCATATGAATAACACGCCACTCACTTTTAACATGGTTTTTCCTGGTCAGTGGCGGAATTGTTTTCGGGAAGTGCAAGATAGCACCAGGGAACATTTGCGCCAGAACACACCTCTTCTTTTTGCTGAACCGCCCAACAAACGCAGCAAACTCATTCCCTATTTTACCGACGCGCGTCTGTGGAGGAAAAAGTCCCATATGCGTCGGGTGCAAGATAGAAATGAGTTTCATGCTCATTATATCTCAGTTCATGCTCACGCCAGCCCGCACTGGGCTGGACGTGACACTTGCGCATCTATCTGGCAGAAAGATAGAAGGCCATGCATCTCTTTTATGTTCAAGTATTGTCGTATTGTGCTCCTTGAATCAACCACAATGTCTTTTTCCAGAGCAGCCTGTATTTCTAACGAGGCCCCAAACAATTCTTCTGGCAGTTTTTGATAAACCCTTTCTCAGTCTACCTGACCATGTCTTGATATCAAGAGATCCCCGAATCTTCCACTTTTTAATAAGATATTGAACAGTACTGACTGGCATTTGTGAGGCTTTGGATATCTTTTTATATCCATTTCCAAATGTATGCAGTTCCAGTACCTTATTATGCGGGTAATCACAGTATCTAGCCTGCTCAGTGCATCCACATGAGAGCTGTCAAACCCATTGACTTTTTATACACAGACACTTCTAGCAATTTAAAATGGCACAGGTGTGTGAAATTAAACTTTAATTGCCATTTTAACCTGTGTGTCACCTTAGGTGTCGGTAACAAGGCCAAACATTTGTACGCTTTTGATCAAGGACATTTGGGTGATATCTGTTATCAGTATGGTTTATAAAGGAGCCAAACAACTGTATAATAATTAATGTATTCATATGATCACTATCCTTACATAACATTCAGAGTTTTTGCATGAACAGGCACATTGTCAAAATCAATGCAGAAATTTTACAATGTCTGCCAGGGTATGCAAACTTATACATGATTGATTACTGCTTTCTGTTTGGAGATAAGAGTCAATAGAGTGTCCCAGGCATGGTTATATCTTGCCAATATGCATTGAAATGCCTTATTCATCATGGTTTACATGCATTTACACATATAAGAAAACAAAAAACAAACATACGTTCTTTAGTTTTTTGGGATAAATATGTAATAAAACATAGAATTCAATGACCCAGGCTGTTGGATTTCATTCATCCATGTTGTAGCCATGGGTTTGACTTGCTTTAAGTCAAAGTATGACCTTTCCAGAGGCCAAAAGTTCAACCTTGTGCCAGGCAGACTTAACCCCCTTATTATGCAAGTAGTGGCGTGTAAAATGGTAATCTTGCTCTTAGGTATAGAAAGAATTGTAAAAAGTAAAAGTACTCAGCTGGGTTCACCCATTTTGGGAAGTTCCTAAATAAAACCTAAATTACCAGGTAATAGGAGTTTATAACTACTAACCATAATTAACAATTTTTACATTTTTCATTAATTTAATAGATCACTGGTTAGCAATGAACTGTCTTTACATGGTAAAATTACCAAAAATCTTGGCTATCAACCTTACTTTCCTTCACCCTCTGCTACAGTACCTTTCTCACTTTCTCCACCACAAGATGGAGATGTTGTCTTTCTTTCCCTTTTTCGTCACAGTAAACTGGGTGGCCTTCTCTGAGGTTTGACTATCTGTGCAGAGTCTCAAATAAGGTGTTTTGATGTAGCCGTTTTAAGTTATTTCAGTTATTTTCAGTTGCTAATAAATTAATGTAGCACTCTTGTCAATGAAAGCCGATGTCTAGAGAGTGAAGTTGCCTAATTTTCGACACCCAAATCCGAATGTCCAGAAAATGCCAAGGTGTCCATTTCTAATTTCACTGCTCATTCCACACCAAAGCTTTACATATTCACCAAAAAGTGATTGTTTTCACTGTTTCCCAACCTGCATAAGGAATAGCACCACAACATTGTGAACAATCCACTTACCTGTCTACCCTGGGCAGTGCTGTACTTATTTGCACTGTCCCTAGCAGAGCTCTTAGACATGGTCAGACATTCCTAAACCAGGATTTGATTCCTAACCACCATGATGCAATTGTAAAATAGGCTGCAACTTAAACCATTGCTTCATGCAGGAGAAGTGATTCCTGATTCTCATGTGAGTCAACACCATTCGCCGCTGCATCACTGTCACGGTTCCAAGGATTGGAGGCAGGTGCGTCTTCAAACATATTTATTAATTCAACAAGGAAGAACTGGACAAGAACAATGATCTACACAGAACAAACAAACCCACAGAACTAAATACCCAACTAACGAGGGAAGGGTGTGCAGGTGTGGACCAAACAACAGAATTGATTGGATAATCAAACCATGTGAGGGGATCATGTGATACAAAGAGCAGGAAAACAACACAGGGGAGAACCACCATGAAGTGACACAGAACAAGGACAAATACTACAGACATTGTGACAATCACAGATACAAGACTTAGCAGAAGTCATACATCCACACTGTCCAGAAGCATTGCCGAATTCTCTGGGCTCGGACAGAGACATGGTATAATCTTAATTGGTGGTCCAACGAGTCAACATTTCAAATAGTTTTTGGACAAAACATCCGTCGTGTTTTCCGGGCCAAAGAGGAAAATTACCATCCAAGCTGATATCAGCGTTAGGTCCAAAAGCCAGCATCTCTCATGGTTTGGGCGTGTGTCAGTAGGCCACGATTAATCCAGAAATATATGTACACAGTTTGGAGCAACATATGCTGCCATCCAGACATCATTTTTTCCAGGAACGTCCCTACATTTTCCTAGCCTGGCTCCGCCCTCTTACGTACTTCATTTTCGTTCAGTACTCTGTCTGGGTTTGCTGTATATTCACAGGTTTTCTCCGAACAATTTTTTACCGGTCCAATCAGCGAACAGAGGGAGTGGCTGAGAAAGATGAAGTTGATGTCCTGCGCTAGTTTGAGTTGTAGTACGTCACGACCAAACATTAGCGATTGGTTATGGCAGATCCAGAAGGGCTCTGGGCAGATCCAATAGTTTTAAATTTCAACAAAGTACCCACCTTTAAGGAAGTTAATGCTTGTCAATGGAGAGTGGCCAGACTGTTTGTACAAATGAAATGTACGTACGAGAGTTTGGAAGGACCAGGCTAGCATTTTCCAGCAGGATAACAACAATCCCGACAGGCTACGTCATGATAGTCACGGGTTCGAGCCTGACTATGGGTTCTCTGACTTTTCCCGGGCTTCCTGCATGAGGCAGCGCAAATTGGCATAGCGCTGCCTGAGATTTGGGTTAGATAAATCAGATTATCTATCCTGCCATGTCGCTCTCCAGCAACTCCTTGTGTGCAGATTGAGCGCCTGTGGGTTCAATCGTGGAAGTATAGTTGGTGAACGTAATCATCCCGTGCGTGATCCGACTAATGTCTTCCGTGTTGAATTTGCAATGTGAAAAGAATCAGCGGCTGGGTGACGTGTGGCTTGGATGAACCTTGTGCATGCCCTTCACCATACCACAGATCTGTCCAAGGAGTTGCGGAGCTGCCAACAATGCAGGGTTAGTTGGAATTGGGAGGGGAGAAAAATCGGAGGACATCCAATAAAGGACAACGCCCAACCACATTCTGCAAGCACATGATTGCGTAAGCAGAGAGTTCGGGTGATAGCATGGCTTTCCTGCAGTCCTGATCTGTCTCTGATTAAGAATGTGTGGTGCATTATAAAGCCACATTTGCGCAGCAAATGATTCTGCTTGCTAAACTTCAGAGCCCAAACACGTATTAAGTGTTATTTAAACGGTGATGTTACACAGTGGTAAACAGTTAACTGTCCCATATTTTTTTGGGATTGTGTTTCAGTCATCAGATTAGAAATGTGTGTATAGTGTCAAAAATATATTACATTCACAAAGTAAAACATCAAATAATGCTTTAATAATGTGTTTTCAATATAGTACAGGGTGAATTTAATTTTCAAATAACTATTTTTTTGGGGGCATTATGATAGTACATGAATTGACCAAGTAAGGCACATTCTAATTCAATTATGCTGCTGCATCTAGCTATTTCTTGCAACCAGGGACGCCGACAGGAATCCCAGGGCCGGGACACAATTGGACATTTGGTGCCTCTTGCAAAAAAGAAATATGACTGTGCAATCACTATCAATATTTGGGTCACGACCTGGCCTGTGCCCAAGACAACAGTTGTCCGACTCGTTGGTGACAATGCACAGTGGATAGTTGAAACATGCAGTGTGCAATTCTACAAAATTGTGAGATTAATATATTTTCATAGATTGTCTAATTTTGAACACAGGAAAATACTAAATGTGCTGCCATCCACCCTCAGACCGCACCATTTGACTAGGTCACTTAAGTCTTGTAACCATCCTTTCTTAAGAGGCATTTCCAGCTGCAATCAACTGGATATTGTTTTGTTTGATATGATATACAGTGACTACAACTAAAGCATATGCTTTATAACATCTACGTTATGGCTGGAAATTGATGAAGGCCTTGAAGATGGCCAAAAATGTAATAAAAATTGGTAGAATACACAGCCCACTTATTCAGCTCATAAATTGTTTTTATTGGCAGTGTTGTCTGAGTTTCACATCCACTACAAGTGCTTGTCTACGAGGTAAAAAGGGGCAATTGTCCTTTCTATACCTTCAGGCTGTACTTAAACCCGACCTCCCTACCTGAGCCCTTCATTCCGTCCCGTCTGTTCTCTTGATGGGTCCAATCCAAACGAGAGGTCATCTCCCGTTCAGCCCAGTCTAAGCTCTTCTATGTCCTGGCACCCCAATGGTGGAACTAGTTCCCCTTTAGCTGGGCCTGCAGAGTCCCTGTCTACTTTCAGAAAACCTTTGAAATCCTACATTTTTAAAGGCTGCACAAAATACCTCCACAACACCCCCAGCCCACCTACACTCACTGCCATTTGTGAAGTAATGCTTAGGGACTGTTCATATTTTATGATATGGGGTGTACGGATATTTAAGCCCCCAAACAGATGAACATTTTTGCATTAATTTCCCAAGCGTTTGAAAAAACAACATGATCCTCCCCAATCGAAATACAATGCCACCAGAAGACATTTTGGGGATTTTTTTCTGTAATAATACAATTAATATACTATAATAATACAATTACATTTGTTTAATAATATAGCTATGAATAACATCATTGTTATTGGAAAATACTCTCTGTCCAATAATGGGTATAGATCTACTATCAGACGAGAATTTTGAACTCACAATCCTCCGCATCATAGATTAATGATTTACCACAACTTGAAAATGTCTCTGCAAATAAAAAAACCCTGCATACACTAGGCTGTCTATGGAACCGTTTGACCTCTATGCACTAGACCAACTGTAAAGGTCTCCACAAATTTAAATATGCAAATAGTTGTTTTAGTTTCAACGTCACTTTCCTTGGGAGGAAAAAACTCTAGGTTCCGCAAGTCAATATGTAATTCTAAACATCTGACAGGTATTGTCAAATGACAACCCTCCCAAGGACAAAAAAATTATACTAAACCCTCTCTAAGACTAAAGTTAGAAACGCATGCATTTTCTCTTCCTTCCAACATTGACTTTGCTTATAGTAAGATTGAATAACTATCGGGTTGTGGTGTGGTCCCACCTGCTTATTTTGAGATTAAATGTAAGTTGCTAAGGCTATGAGAATCTCCTAAATAACTAAAAGGGAAGAAATTATGTAAATGTGAGGTTTATGCCAAGAATTCCTTAAACTATGTAATTTGGTTCAGATGTTGTAATCTTATGGGTGAAGCATACAGCAGAGTCACACCATGTTTGAGAGCCAAATGCTGTTGTATGTTGGTCCCGCAGCCCAACACTTTACCATGACCTCCACAAAAACCAACAAACAAAACTTAGCACGTGTCTGAAATCGCACACTACTCCCCGCATGGGGAACTACATCTCTCCCTGAGACCATATTGCTTTTGTTAAAAGCAGTGCACTGGAAAGTGGTCTCATGTATATGCAACCAAGATTACAGTTAACCATCCAAGACTCACAGATGCATGCTGGGTCATATCGAATCTCAAGATGTTATCCGTGAAGTTGAATCTCTTTCAGCCATGCTGACAGATGATAGGACAAGGAGAACGAGACAGTGGGACTACTCTCTCTCTGCGATCACCAAAGCTGCAGCATAAATGTCACACTATTCCGATTGAGGCACACTTCCCTTTCATGCACTCACCAGAGACATAAAAATTTGATCAATGGTACTACAATAAGGAACAGTGCTTTTTGGGACACAAATAGCACAAGTTGCATCTTGCACTTACAGTACAACATGAGAGTGTGAGCAGGGTTTTATCACTCCTTACTGGCACTCCCGCTGTCAGACATTAGGAAATCACGCTGTCTGACGAGAAGCAGACATATGTTTCCCTTTTTCCTGTGTGAGCTTCGGGAGTATACTGTTAACTTGTGCTGTCCAGAGGCACCCTATTTACCATATATGGCACTACAATAACTATCAAAAGTAGTGCCCTAGATAGGTAGTAGGGTGCCATGTGGGTCTCTGTGTATACTGTGGCCTTGAGCACCTTGAATACCTCTTTGTGTTGAGAGGAACACTTCCTTCATTCTTAACTCTATGTTACTCCCACGCAGTCAGTTTTGATATCTTTAGAACCATCCTGTTCATTATCTGCCTTGTTTCCTTTTATCATGTTCTGTTGGGAACACTGGACTAGCATCCGGTTTGGTGATGTAAATGCGGAAGTGCGGAATTCCAGCTGGGGGCGACACGTGCAATTGCAAAGGGAGGTCAGTTTTTGTCTCATAGACTGTAGAAGTCTATGAGAAAATGAGCCACTTCTCACTTGATTTATTGTATCAGTAAACATTTTCATAATGACTTTATGGTCTCAATCGCTAGTTTTTAGTGTTGTGCAATACAGAATGATGTAAATTTTTTTCATTATGGTCTTGTTGATTATAAAATCGACAATAATGCAGGGGGTGTTTTAGGGCGTGGCTATGTAGTGACTGTCACTTTGGTCGCCTAATAATGTCTTATTCAGCGTTTGGTTGTACGTCAAGACACACAAAGGAGTCGGCAGTTCAGTTTTTCTGGTAAGTACGTTTTGTTTTAATACTGTTTTTCATTAGCCAACCTTTTTGTTAGACACTCTCTCATCTAAAATGTAACGGCAAACTCGATGATTCAATTTAGATCTCAATAAACCAATGTGTGATGTCACACATGTTCCATCAAGTAGTATGTACAGGCAATGGTTGGGAACCTGAAGTGAGGTGCCTGGAACATTTTAGTTCTGTTCCATTGTGAAATGGCATATGTGAAAATGAAACTATTCTTCTTTATTACAAGGAAGTATTGAGAAAATATATCAGGAGAGGAAATGTCTATTGATAGTCTATTAATGAAAATGTCCACAGAGTGTGGGGGATAATTCTTCATTTTTTTATTATGTTTTTGGTAAATTTAGGATTTTATTGACAGGACAGGATGAAACAGATAAGACAGGTAGGTAGGGAGAGAAAGAAAGGGGCATAGAAAGCAGGCAAGCTGTGGCTCAATCCCCCGTTGTTGGGTGTGCTGGCACGTGTGTTTCGGAGTCCAAACTCTGGTACTGGGAAAATTTGTAGCTACTTAATAAAAATTGTTAAAAACTTTTGATAATAATACTTGCCGTACTGATTTGATTTCCATACTTTTTTTTATGAGACATTGGAGTAGATTTGGAAAGGAAGAATAGACTGGTACATGTAGGTGGGCAACTTTTCAAAATGTTTTATATCCTAACAAAAGTTAAATGTGTGTGAGTGTGTGTATCATCTGAAATGCAGATGTTCTGGATTTTTTACTTTGGTACCTGTGACAGATGTATGGACCTTCAGATAACCTCCTGGAAGTTCACACATCCATTTGCATTCTGGAGACTTCCCGTGTCGTGCTGCTTATCAGAAAGAATTCCCTTCTTCATATTCCTGCATGTCAGAGAAAAATGTGCATTTAGTTCAGTTCTGAGAATCGAATAGTTTTGGTGTCCATGATGATTCAACGTTTTCTTCCGTATCAACTTTTGCCATATATATATCCAGTGCCTTGCGAAAGTATTCGGCCCCCTTGAACTTTTCGACCTTTTGCCACATTTCAGGCTTCAAACATAAAGATATGAAACTATAATTTTTTTTAAGAATCAATAACAAGTGGGACACAATCATAAACCAGAAAGGTTTAAGGTTAAGTTAATACTTTGTAGCGCCACCTATTGCTGCGATTGTAGCTGTGAGTCGCTTGGGGTATGTCTCTATCAGTTTTGCACATCGAGAGACTGAAATTTTTGCCCATTCCTCCTTGCAAAACAGCTCGAGCTCAGTGAGATTGGATGGAGAGCGTTTGTGAACAGCAGTTTTCAGTTCTTTCTACAGATTCTCGATTGGATTCAGGTCTGGACTTTAACTTGGCCATTCTAACACCTGGATATGTTTATTTGTGAACCATTCCACTGTAGATTTTGCTTTATGTTTTGGATCATTGTCTTATTGGAAGACAAATCTCTGTCCCAGTCTCAGGTCTTTTGCAGACTCCATCAGGTTTTCTTCCAGAATGGTCCTGTATTTGGCTCCATCCATCTTCCCATCAATTTTAGCCATCTTCCCTGTCCCTGCTGAAGAGAAGCAGGCCCAAATCATGATGCTGCCACCGCCATGTTTGACAGTGGGGATGGTGTGTTCAGGGTGATGAGCTGTGTTGCTTTTACGCCAAACATAACGTTTTGCATTGTTCCCAAAAATTTAGATTTTGGTTTCATCTGATCAGAGCACCTTCTTCCACATGTTTGGTGTGTCTCCCAGGTGCTTTGTGGCAAACTTTAAACAACCCTTTTTATGGATATCTTTCAGAAATGGCTTTCTTCTTGCCAGTCTTCCATAAAGGCCAGATTTGTGCAGTATACGACTGATTGTTGTCCTATGGACAGACTCGCCCACCTCAGCTGTAGATCTCTGCAGTTCATCCAGAGTGATCATGGGCCTCTTGGCTGCATCTCTGATCCGTCTTCTCCTTGTATGAGCTGAAAGTTTAGAGGGACGCCCGGGTCTTGGTAGATTTGCAGTGGTCTAATACTACTTCCATTTCAATATTATCGCTTGCACAGTGCTCCTTGGGATGTTTAAAGCTTGGGAAATCTTTCTGTATCCAAATCCGGCTTTTTTTCTTCTTCTCCACAACAGTATCTCGGACCTGCTTGGTGTGTTCCTTGTTCTTCATGATGCTCTTTGTGCTTTCAACGGACCTCTGAGACTATCACAGAGCAGGTGCATTTATTCGGAGACTTGATTACAGACAGGTGGATTCTATTTATCATCATTAGTCATTTAGGTCAACATTGGATCATTCAGATATCCTCACTTAACTTCTGGAGAGAGTTTTCTGCACTGAAAGTAAAGGGGCTGAATAATTTTGCTCGCCCAATTTGTCAGTTTTTTATTTGTTAAAAAAGTTTGAAATTTCCAATAAATTTTGTTACACTTCATGATTGGGTGCCAACTGTTGTTGCTTCTTCACAAAAAATTACAATTTTATATCTTTATGTTTGAAGCCTGAAATGTGGCAAAAGTTTGAAATGTTCAAGGGGGCCGAATACTTTCGCAAGGCACTGTATATATATATATATATACAGGTCCTTCTCGAGAAATTAGCATATTGTGATAAAGTTCATTATTTTCCATAATGTAATGATGAAAATTAAACTTTCATATATTTTAGATTCATTGCACACCAACTGAAATATTTCAGGTCATTTATTGTTTTAATACTGATGATTTTGGCATACAGCTCATGAAAACCCAAAATTCCTATCTCAAAGAATTAGCATATTTAATCTGACCAATAAAAGAAGTGTTTGTAATACGAAAAAAAAAGTCAACCTTCAAATAATTATGTTCAGTTATGCACTCAATACTTGGTCGGGAATCCTTTTGCAGAAATGACTGCTTCAATGCGGCGTGGCATGGAGGCAATCAGCCTGTGGCACTGCTGAGGTGTGATGGAGGCCCAGGATGCTTCGATAGCGGCCTTAAGCTCATCCAGAGTGTTTGGTCTTGCGTCTCTCAACTTCCTCTTCACAATATCCCAAAGATTCTCTATGGGGTTCAGGTCAGGAGAGTTGGCAGGCCAATTGAGCACAGTAATACCATGGTCAGTAAACCATTTACCAGTGGTTTAGGCACTGTGAGCAGGTGCCAGGTCTTGCTGAAAAATGAAATCTTCATCTCCATGAAGCTTTTCAGCAGATGGAAGCATGAAATGCTCCAAAATCTCCTGATAGCTAGCTGCATTGACCCTGCCCTTGATAAAACACAGTGGACCAACACCAGCAGCTGACATGGCACACCAGACCATCACTGACTGTGGGTACTTGACACTGGACTTCAGGCATTTTGGCATTT
>JACXGM010018332.1:0-11215 GCA_016801145.1 Umbra pygmaea | reverse complement strand
TGTGGTAGTTAGAATGTAGAGGTTGTTTTTGAAAACGGATGATGTTGCTCTACTAAGGATCAAGCCTTGTGAATAAAGCCATTGCTTGTGTTCCATTTTGGTAGTTAGAATGTATTTCAGGTGTGGACCACATGTAGCAAAACATATATTTTTTTATTTATTCGAACAATTCTCAATTAAGTCATATTCTATTACATAATAAGATGTGTCACTTTAGATAAGTGTCTGCTAAACTACTAAAATGTACATTTCCTAAACACCAAAACAGTGAAAAACATTGATACGAGAATGTGGAAAATGAAATCCATTTGTCTGTAACATTATTGCAAAAAATTATTTATATTACACGTTTGCTTGTCATTTTCTGGGTTCAAGCATAACTTCAGTACTTGTTGTTACATTTGTCTGTCTGTCTGTCTGTCTGTCTGTCTGTCTGTCTGTTTGTTTTGAAAGTCGTAGGACACACTAACATGCCCCAGCAGAACCCCCGGAATGATTCCTCTCTTGACCTGTAGCCAGGGAACCAGAGTGACCACGCCCACCGGCCTGTGACCTCGTCACCCAGCTCTCCCCTTCCACCTGTGTACCAGCTTTCTAGACAACCCCTTCATACAATACCATAATCATTGATCATGAATGAACACTTTAAATGTTTGTTTAATATAGTGACTGCACTGGCTAATAACTTAAAACACAAATGTAGAAATATTATGGAATGCAATTCCTTTTTTTATTAAAAGACAATTTCCGTATTTTGTGTGTGCAATATTACACATGAATCGAATCGTGATCTGCTGGTTTATGAGCCATATTCTACAATATGCTATCCTACTCACATACTGTTATTACTGTGTATGTTACCCTGACCATAATAGAAACTCACAACAGTTTGCATACCCCTGGAGAATTGGTAATAGATGTACCATTTTTAAAGAAAGCATGAGTGAGCAGGCAAAATAATTTGTTTTTATTTCACGTGAGATTCATATTCAACTGTAGGTCATAACAGAATGGCACAATCATGACATAAAACATAAAATAATGAAATTACCCCTGTCCAAATGTCTGCATACCCTCAATTCTCAATATGGTGTGTTAGCATCAATGACAGTGTGCAGTTGTTTGTGATAGGTGTCTATGAGGCCCTGTATTCTTGCAGGTGGTATAGCTTTTCTTTGTATCCTGAACAATTCTTCTGACAGTTTTGGCTGAAATCTTTCTCGGTCTACCTGACCTAGGCTTGGTATCAAGAGATCCCAGATTCTTCCATTCCTTAATAAGTGATTGAACAGCACTGACTGGCATTTGCAGGGCTTTGGATATCTTTTTATATCCATTTCCAGATTTATGCAGTTCCAGTACCTTATTACACAGGTCTTTTGACAGTTCTTTTCTGCTCTCCATGGCTCAGTATCTAGCCTGCTCAGTGCGTCTATGTGAGAGCTACTTCTTCTGTGGAGTGCTGGCGGATCGCAACCTGATGTGGAGCATACACCGCCACCTACCGTATCAGAGTGTGAGGCCGGTCACGGCCACCCACCCCTATATTCTCTTACCCACACCCGTATCCTTGAGAAAGTGCAACAGCCCATTCACCACCACCAACACCCCCACTCCCACCCCCCAACACCCCCCCATGCCCCACTCCCTCCCCTCCCTCCTAACCAGCCCATACAACCTTTCCCTTTCCTCGTCATACTTCTCACAATACAACACTACATGCTCTACCGTTTCCTCTACCATACACTGCTCACACAACCCAGTCTCATGCCTCCCCATCATCCTCAGCGTTGCATTCAGCCCTGTATGTCCAAACCTCATCCTACACCACATGACATCCTCCCTATGGCACCCCCTACACACACTCTCCCCCCTAACCATTTTCTGTATCCCATAATACCCCCTCCCCGTCCTACACTCATCCCACTGTTTCTGCCAGCACTCCAACCCCACCCTCCTTATCATTGCTTTCAGCTCCCCCACCCATACTGTATCCTCACATCCACTTCCCCGCTTCGTGCTCCCCTCATCGCCACCCTATCCACCTCGTCATTACATTCAACCCCTACATCTGCCCAGCAGAACCAAACCACCACCCCCACCCTCTCCAGCCCCAACAACAGCACCATCAGCTCCACCAACAAATCCCCCCTATCTGACTTCACACTACTCAGCACAGCCGCTGAGTCCGTACACACCACCACCCGAAGCGGCCTAACCTCCTCCACCCACCCCAGCCCCAAAATCACTGCCACATATGTGAGCGCTAACACACTCATTGACTATTTCTACACAGACACTAATTGCAATTTAAAAATACACTGGTGTGGGTAATTAACCTTTAATTTACATTTTAACCTGTGTGTCACCTTGTGTGTCTGTAACAAGGCCAAACATTCAAGGGTATGTAAACTTTTGATCAGGGCCATTTGGGTGATTTCTGTTATCTGTATGGTTTACAAAGGAGCCAAACGACTGTGTGATAATTAATGGCTGTATATGATCACTGTGCGTACATAACAGTTAGATCATATTGTCATAGTCAATGCCGAAATTTCACAATTTCTGCCAGGGTATGCAAACATATGAGCACAAGTGTATCCATGGTGAAACACCAAATTGTAATCCACTGACACGTCCATACAAGGCTAGTCAGTAGCCATATTTGTTTCTATTATAACAGAATGTTTGTTTAGAATTGTATGCTTCTTTGGATAGAGAAAGGACAGTTGGTGACAGACAGTGCTGTACTAGCCTTACGTAAAATCTGCCCATGCTGCAGCAGTATACATCATGGATACTTCCTGCTCCTGCAAGCCGCTATTACATAGGTTTTCATTAGAAACCAAATTTAGCACAGGTGATGGTAATCATGAAAAGGTAGTCAGGGTAGTCGCAGCTGGGGTTTGGAATGGAAATCTACAAAATGGTGGCTCGCAGGAAAAGGAATGAGTATCCATGGTTTATAGGCACACCAGAGAAGCCTCTAAGCCAGGGGTCACCAACCCTGGTTCTGGAGAGGACTGTTGTGATTGTTTTCACTCCAACCCCATGCTAGTACACCTGAGTCTAATAATTAGCTGGTTGATAAGATAAACGAGGCTACATTATGTGTGGTTGAATTAAAAACCTAGAAGGCAGTAGCTCTCCAGGACCAGGGTTGGTGACCCCTGATCTAAGCCATAGGCCTGTCCGACAGTTATCAAGCCTTTCATTAATGAATCAGGTGTGCCTGTTCAGGGTTACAACAAAACTCTGGAATGTCTGGGGAGAGGCTTGAGGACCTATGCTTAGCTACAACACTCTAAAACACTAGAACAGTGGTCCTCAAACCCTTCCATGGAGGGCCTAGTGTATGCTGGTTTTTGGTCTTTCCCTTCAATTAGAGCATAATTAGGACCTAGACTGCCAGGTGAGGGGAGATCCTAACCAATTAGTGAGTTACTCCATCAAGCTTGTACAAGGTAAAAGCAAAAACCTGCATACACTAGGCCCTCTGTGGAAGGGTTTGAGGATCACTGCTCTAGAATATATATTTTTTGTATTTTCTCTTAAATTTTATTTTCTAATTTACATATTGAGGCTTAGCATCTCATTATGTAGATATCTTCCTAAATTACTTTGGAGCTTTTAATTCAGTTTAGCAGATTCTTAATATTTGTCCTATTCCCTGAAAGCAGTACAAAGATAAAATCTTTAAATAACCATTCCCTTACCTGAATGAAAAGTACCACCCACCATTCAACCATTATTGTCATAGAAAAATGTGACAGTTGGAGCAGAAAATGTATTACAATTGTATGCAAAGGTTTAGGCACCTCTGACAATTTCCATGATTTTAATTTATAAATAATTGGGTGTTTGGATCAGCAATTTAATTTTGATTTATCAAATCACTGAAGGACACAGTAATGTAAGTGAAATTAGTTTTATTGGATGAACAGAAAATGTGCAATATGCATCAAAACAAAATTAGACAGGTGCATACATTTGGGCACCCCAACAGACATATCACATCAATATTTAGTTGAGCCTCCTTTAGCAAAAATAACAGCCTCTAGACGCTTCCTATAGCCTGTAATTTCTGGATTCTGGATGAAGGTATTTTGGATCATTCCTCCTTGCAAAACATCTCCAGTTCAGTTAGGATTGATGGTTGCCAAGCATGGACAGCCCGCTTCAAATCATCAAAACATAGTAATTGTTCCTCTGCATAAATGCCAGAGTAGATTTTGAGCAGTGTTTTGGGTAGTTGTCTTGTTGAAATATCCAGCCCCAGCGATTTCTCTACATTATTCTCAAGTATCTGAGATATTGAGTGGAATCCAATTTAGATAAATACCTTTTCTCATGATTGGATGAACCGGTCTATGAAGTTCAAGGCTTAATGAGCTCACCAATCCAATTGTGTGTTCCAATTAATCAGTAGGAAGTTACAGGTATTCAAATCAACAAAATGATAAGGGTGCCCATATATATATGCACCTGTCTAATTTAATTTTGATGCATTTTGCACATTTTCTGTTAACCCAATTAACCTCATTTCACTCCCGAAATATTACTGTCCTTCGATTATTTGATAAATCAAAATGGAATTGCTGATCCAAACACCCAATTATTTATAAATGAACATCATGGAAATTGTCAGGGGTGCCTAAACTTTTGCATACAACTGTAATTGAAAAATTTATTTAAAAAATACTGTAGCTGATAGTGTTGAATTCCAGCTAATTGTTGTAGATTTGTTGTAGAGTGTTCAAGGTTCAGGCATTTCTGTCAGATGACATTAATATGAAAAGTAAATTATATGTTATTGTCTTGTCTGCACATATATTTTTCTTCCAATTACTTATTTTTCCCCTCTCTGTTTTGTTTTTCTCCTCTGTTGTTTCATGTTCTCAGCCGCCCCAACAAGGGCAGTCCGGCTCATGGTGAGAGCCCCCCGTCTTCAATTGATGGTTAAACACCCAGCTACACAAACATGGACACACACATACATCTGTACCACTCTTTAACCTCACTCCCGCCCACACACACACACACCTTTCTCTTGCTGGCAAGCCTCTGGAGCAATGCTGAAATCATGCACAACAACAAAGGAACTGAGGCCCTAAGAAGCACAAATGCCTCGCACAAAGGAACAGCAACCTGCATCTGAAATACAGTGTAGACCAGGGGTCTCCAACCCTGTTCCTGGAGAGCTACCATTCAGACTGTTTTCACTTCAACCTCAATTTAGCACACCTGATTCTACTAATTAGCTGGATGAGGAGCTGAATGAGGCTACATTATTTGCAGTTGAAGTGAAGGATGTTATCTCCTCAAGACCGGAGTTGGAGACCCCTGGTGTAGACATTCGACTAGGCTGAAGTTGCTCATATGTTCTGATCTTGGATCAAGCTTAGTATTTTATCCCCTAACGCTTATGGTTAAAATTGGGGTAACTTAGAGTTGATCCACTATACCGTGGAGTTTTCACAAGGAAACGAAAGCTAAGGATAATGTGTAAACAAAAACAACTGTTTCCCTTGTTTTGCCTAAAAGAGACATAGTCAAAAGTTGTGCTAAGGGTAACTATGTGATGTGTTTCACCACTCCTAACTATAGACCGCTGGGTCCTGAGCCATTTGTGTCTCTGTGTCATTTACTGCAGTGTTAAATGTTCTGAAAATGCTCTATTGTATTACAGTATGTGTGGTAACACAATTAATTGATGTGCTAATGATCTATGCATGTGTGCATATCTATTCTCAATAATGACCACAGGCCGTGTTGTTTTCTGTTGTCTATGAGAGTCAGCTTTCTGTAAATGATTATGTTTTAGTGTTCTGGTCCACTTGTTATTTGGTGTAGCTGTACAGAGCACAGCGTAGGGGATAAAGTTACTTGAGACCAACCAAATGAATTTGTGACTTATTAATGAAATGGGTTTCTTTCTCAGTGATGTGGCAGAACTGGTTTACGATGGTAAACACAAGAACGTTTACTGGGCAAACGTTTACACACTATACATATTCTGCCCTTAATTTATTTACAGTCAATGGGTATGTGATAATGTCCAAATGTATTGAAGAGAAGTTTCAATTATGTTGACATGTTATCGTAAGTAAGTTTATGTATTGTAATGCATCTCTGGGATTTGTGCTTCCACTTTGTAGACTTTAGTCAACTTAAAGGTATTCTGCCAAAAAAAAGGAAACCCTTGCATAGACTGAGGATACAGAGTAGCCTGTATTGTAATAGTGTGGGATACATTTTCCCAATGCAATTTAGATGTACTTTCAGTAGCTCTTTCCATTAGGAGGCAGAGATAAGAATCACCAGGGCACCAGTAGTTCAAAGCTTTGGGCCAAGGACCGAAAGGGTGTGTGATTCTGAGCCGATGACATGTTTCTGGAGTGAAGTGATGCCAACGATGCAACACCAGATGATGCAATTTCATATGGAAGAAAGTTATTACATTAGTCCACTAGAGTTCCAGACACTCGTAAAATATCTGCCGAAGGTCATTGAAACTCATCTTGGTGCTTGTGGTGGCCAACCACCGTATTAAAACGGTCTATGTATGTTTCCTTTTTTCTGGCACGTCTGAATAATTATGATATTATATATTAATGTCAAGAAAGCTAAATAAATGAGTATATGTTATTTATGTATTTAAAAACATAAGTAGATGAGGAACAAGCCTGCCCTGGACAAGCAGGTAAGGGAATGTCTGTGTCTTTCTTGACACTACCACATGGGTCATATGTTAAGGGAAGCAGGTAAGGGAATGTCTATGTGTCTTTCTTGACACTACCACATGGGTCATATTGCTGGTTGTCTATGGAATAAAATGAAAGCAGAGCATTGCTTTTTAAATTAAACTGTGCAAAGGATTGTTTTTATTTGTGTCTTTTTAAATCTAAGATGAACGGGAGGACAAAATGTTTTTCAGAATGGGTTTTGTACCTATAAGCTAGTTTTATTAAACAGTGCTTTTTAATGGAATAAAACTTTGCTTACAATGACAATTTGCTTATAAGTTAATATTGTCAATTTTGTCAAACAGATAATTGTTGTACCTGAAAGCCAAAACGATTAGGACTGGTTTTTAACCCTCCCCTCTGGGAACACCAGCCGTTCTATTTTTTATTTTCGTGAATCTTTCCCCGATTTTCCATACTTCAATTCCCATTAACCCTGCCTTGTCGGCAGCTCCGCAACTCCTTTGACAGATCTGTGGGATGAAGAGCGTCGTGCACAGGGTTCATCCAACCACGGGCATCAGAAGCATTTCTAATGGGGGGACAATCTGGTTGGGGTCAAGTGTCCTAACGGAGGTCCAAACTAATATATTTTTAAAGTGAGGGGGACTCGTCCTGCTCTCGTACAATGGCTCCGACGCCCATGCATCCAACCACATGTTGCCCGAGCCACCAATTCAACAGATGTCCCCCATTACTGATCACACTGACAGAAGAAAAACAGCTTGCTGTACAGTATGTTGCTTGTAATCAATGTTGTAGAAGGTCTTGTGGAATTAGCTCCAACAATTTCCTGAAGAGGATCTCCCACTGAGTTACAGCGCCATTTTGTTGCATGTAGTCCTGGTTAGTTGCAGGATTCTTTTCCTAAAGGTTACAGGATTCCAGCAAGATCCTAGAAAAAAATGTCCCTCAAGAAAGTGGCTGCAAAATCCTGTAGTACCTCCTGCAGGACTTCCTATTCCTGCATGAAAAATCCATGTGGGACATTCTTTTTTATAGATATTGAACAAATGTAGCTCTAATAGTTGTTTACTGTATTCAAGTACAGTTAAATGTGGCACCTGCACTGTTCAAGGACAGTGTTCAAAAGTCAACGCTTGAAAATAAACATGGAGCAATTGCTCGCATAAAGACCTCATGCTGTGCTAAGCTGAATACCTGTCCCATGTAATACAAATCTCTGGGGAGATTTGCTCACTTGTTTAACAATGAAGGGTGAACCCTGGTGCTGATCTGTCATTGTTGGAACCCCGCCACCTCCTTTCCAACACTGCCAGAGTGCTCTTCCCCATTGTCACATTGAATGACTGAGCCATTTATATTGGGCTCCAACTCATCCATTATTACACTGCACAAGAGGGAAAAGAAAAACAAATTGAAGGAAGTTAAGGAGAAGTACCACATTCCCATCTGTCTTTGAAAAGAGAGCGCTGTTTCATTGAAATGTGTACCATGCAACTCATTTTGTAAGAGCCTGACACTTGCAATGCCAGACTTGTGGGTTCATTTCCCCACAGGGAGTGTTAAAATGTATGCATTCACTACTGTAAAATTACTTTCTGCACAAAGATACAATATATCAGGGTTGCGGTTGTATTCAAGAGACTAAATGAACTGAGCTTACATCTTAAATTCATTAAAAACCATTAATAGACTTTGAACATAAATTCGGACTTTTTGTTTTTACAAAGAAACAGTTGTCATCAGGGTTTGTGTTTTTCCACTACTCAAACTGTATGCACAAAAAAACTATTGGGTTCCTTATAAAAGCTTTTTAATTTCACTTTTTATTAACCATATTCAATTAGTACATCTTATGAGAGCTACAGAGTTCCTTAAAAACTTTAGAAAGATTATTAAATGTTACAGGTCAGATGTTGACTACAAGATGTGGAACAGATTCAGTTGGATGTCAGTGGATGAAAAGGGATCCACGGTCCAAATGTTATCCTATTCCCTTGTAGTGAACTACATTTCACAGGGAAGTACACCATTTTTGAAAATGTTGCCAGATGGGACTTAGCTCATTTGTACTTGCACACATACATGTACAGAGGCTGACAGATGAGGTTACAATGAAATGGAAAGAAAATAAGTAGAATTCCTTCGTCTCAGAGCCCCTGGCAACATACAGCCCCCAACGGCAGCTGCAAAGACTAGACCTACAGCAAACTGCATGAACTCTGAAGACTGAAAGTTGTCTTCAACTAAAGCTACACCCTAATAGCTTAAATAAATTGTATTTATTATCGCATACAGAGATATTTCTAAGGCTTGATGTCTACTGATTATGCACTTACTTGCCATATACTGTACAGTGTTATTGGTATAAATTTATAGCTTATATATTGCTGTTATCCAAACTCAAGCTCTGCTCCATTTGAGTAAAATATAGCCTTAATACCGACACAACTCACTGCAGGCTGAAGTTTAGTAGATGCAGATTTCTGCCATCACAATGTAAAAAGTTGATAGCTATTTATTATATTTACAAATACGTACCCACATGTGTTCACATAGTAGAGATTTTGCTAAGTGAGGAAACGGATGTTTGGGTAATTACTAACCCACAGTTTTTTATGAATTTGAAAGGCTTGTGCCAGCAGCGCGTGTACGTTTTCAAATAGAGCTCCGGGATTGGTCGAACGAAAGTTTTGTTTACGACCACGGGCCGGGGGCCTTGCAGTTGAGTGGGAGTGGACTGCAGACTTTCAATTCTCCGAGAGTGGGGAGAATGTATTAAGCGGCTTTTTTGAACGTAGTTATGAAAATCTGGCATCCTGTTGTTTAGGAGCACAATGGAAGACGTCAGGCTACGGATACCACGCCAGGACAGGCGAAAAAGGTATGGAATGATTTACTATGGACAATGCAGTGTGCACATTATCTAGCTGTGGTCTTGCGATGTGCGCGTTCCCCAAATTACTAGTGATAAGTAATTGCTTATTCTATTTTATGCACTAAATGCATTCAATTATTAATCCTACGAATGTAGTGTATCCATACGCCATTATGTGTGTGAAACATTGTTTTAAAATTACTCAAACTATTATTATAGGTACATCTTCCTGAATATTTTACATTTCAATTCAGATATCAAAAATACATTTCGAGAAGTAGAAAAATAGTAGGCTATGTATTTGAACTTTTGCCTTTTAATTGTTATGATTGTTATCACAAATTAACATTATGTGAATGCCATTTGTATGTACTTTTGTAGTTCACTGCTGTTTAAAATCATACTTTCACTTTAATTTGATACTGCCTCCTTAACGTGTCCCCTGAGGGGTACCAAGACTCCTTACCCCATACCAGGCTGTCAGGACACATTGCCTTCATTCGTTCTGAACATGTTTAATGAACCTTGTTGGCTTGTTATGTTTTAAATGGTGTGCAGTTAGTGCTGAAAAAACATCATGCTACTAGGCTAATGGGCATTTGATACCTGTGCAGCATTGCTTCATGTTTTTGGATCTATTCAATCACCATCTACTGTGAAGCTTTGGGTTGTTGCAGGTTTTTATGCTTCAGTATTTTAACCACTGATTGATGACAGAAATCAGGTAGCTACTGCCATTGTGATTGCATACTAGACTCTTGTTGGTAATCCACTGAGCTAGGCATCCACTCTTCAGAGCTCACATAGATAAGACAAGGTATTCTCATCAATATAGCGTACATTTCACCATGCAAATACTTAGATACAGAGTCTTGGAGTTCCCCACAGCAGCACTCTAATCTGTTTCACACTGATAGGACCAGAGACCACAGTTCATCACAGAGTGCCTTCCAGTTGGATCCTGCTACAAAGAGAAAATGCGTAGAGAGGGATTCTGTTCTCCTCACGGGGAGGTCGGAGAACAGAACCAAAGCAAGATACCTGAGGAACGTGACAAGTCGTGTGGAACACTGGTAGGAACAAAACCAACATTCTCGTCAATCCAAACATACTCCCCTCTCAATGCTTTTGTATTGCCCTTTCAGCTGCTAATTCTTGAATGAAGAAATAGTTTTACCTGTGGAGTACAGGCTTGCATTTTTGCTGGATTTTCACAATTTGTCTGCACCAGGTCTCGAACACTGGTCCTGGAATGCTACAATCCTTTAAGTTTACACTCCAGCCGCAAATAATGTAGCCTCATTTTAGCTCATCAACCAGCTAATTATTAAAATCGTGTGTGCTAAATTAGGGTTGAATGGAAACAATCAAGAAAGCAGCTCTCCAGCACCAGGTTTGATGATCCTTGCTCTACAGATTGTCATGAAATGCTTTATTTCCTCATTTGTCTTCCCCCCCGATAATAATAAGGATTGGGCTGGATAAATGTACCTACTCTAAAATGGGCTGGATAAATGTACCTACTCTAAAATGGGCCGGATAAATGTACCTACTCTAAAATGGGCCGGATAAATGTACCTACTCTAAAATGGGCCGGATAAATGTACCTACTCTAAAATGGGCCGGA
>JACXGM010018331.1:0-19119 GCA_016801145.1 Umbra pygmaea | reverse complement strand
CGTTGCTCCGGTACATTTCGTTTAGCGGATTTATGCGAGAACATTCCATACATTCCATAGCGTTCAAAATTATATTGCAACATTCACAGTTAAGGTTAGGTAGGAGGATACTAACGGTTAAGGTTAGGCATGAGGTTACTAACGGTTAAGGTTAGATATGACGTTACTGAGGTTAAGGTTAGAATTAAGGTTAGGGTTATCATTACAAAAACCGACAATCGCGTGTCTGCATGACGCACGCAATGTAGAACAAAACACACAAAGTGCCGGTCTGGATTTGAACTCGCGAACACTGGCATGCAAGTCGCGGATTTATACGCCCTAGCAAAAACTATGCTATTTACATGCTACGTCAAGATCTACTATTGTTCATATTGAACGTTATTCGACTGTTCAATTTAGTTCCCTACAAACGTAATTGACCCTCTCATACGTTCATATTTGACATATTTCAGTTTTACAAAATAGTTCCCTCAGAACGTATTTAATGTGATTTAGGGCTGGTTACAAATCAGTTTAAATTGAGTTTTACATGAAAGCCTATACTTTATAGAAATGAATATTTAATTAATTTAATATTTAAATATTAATGCAAATGTATGAGGTTGTTTAAATAAACTAGCAGATGGTAAGGTGTGCTTACAATGGACATTCACATACACTTAAAAAAAGCAATTAATGTTGGAACAAATTCACATTCTTCAGAGCAATGCCATAGGGGGAACCGATTTTGGATCTATTACGACCAAAGTTTTAGGGACCTATATAGCACCATTTCAGCAAAGGTGTTTTAGAGAACCATATTTGTTGTAACTTGGAACCCCCAAAAAATGATTTATGAAAGAAATCTTTATGGTCCTTCATGGCAGTTTATAATAAAAATTGTTCTTTAAGAAACTTTTAAAAACATGGTTCTTTACAATTCCTGCTTTTGTTCTTAAAATAACGTATATCAAATTGTTATTGTGGGATATGATTTTGGTTCTACTTATTGTACAGTAAATTTTAATTGTAATCGTTTAAGTGAGATCATTTATAGTGAGATCGCTTCCTAGCAGAAGCTTTCATGAAGGGTTATTTTCATGCTTTCATGAAGGGTTTATATTCTTTATTGGTTTGAGGAAGACCTTAATTTTAATGGTTCTAGTGAGATCCAACATTGGTTCATAAAATAACCTTTCATAAAGGGTTCTCATTAGATCTCATTGGTTCTTGGGAGATCACATTGTCTGTGATTCTTCATAGATCTCTTTACAGTTCTGAGTCAAACCTAAATGTAATGGTTCTTTACCTTTCTACTGGTTCTTGGGAGATCTAATCTTCAGTGCTTCTTTATGGATCTTATATTCATTCTGATTGAAACATTTATGTGTAATGGTTCTCTGAAATCCAATATTGGTTATTGGGAGACATTTCAGAAAATTGTATATAATTCTGAAAGGAGCATATATGAAACCCTATAAATCCTTATTACATAATTCACAGCATGTTGTTCATAAAGAAAACAGTCTTTGGTTCAATCAATCAATTTTATTTTTACCAAAGGAGTCACAAATTGCTTACATAGACTCCCAGGCAAAGAGTAAGCAACAACAAGAAACTGAAATAAAGTGGTTACCAGAAACCTTCTACTCTAGTTGGAACGTACAGACGAACAAGACTGAAGGGTGACCAGTCCTCTAATGGCTGTGTTGTTTGATGTTATACTATTTTTTATTACCTTTATTCATTCATGTATTTACACATTGAAATGACCAGTGACTCAGTGAAAACAGGTGGGCTGTGTCTAGAATTGTAGATTCTAGTAGCACAAACAGGTGGACTTGGGCAGGGATAACCAGGTGGGCAGTGGGCAAAAACAGCAAGAATTGTCAAGATGACACTAGAGCAGCAACAGAACCAAGGGGAATTTGGACGTGGACAGCCTGGACTAATATCCCCTGGAGGCATCAGCCAGTTATTCCTGTAGTGTAGTCCAAGGACTAATATCCTCCTAAGATTCAAAAAGACACAAAAGATAATACAGTGACCAAAAGAATATGTCTGCATATTAAGCAACAGAAGAAAAAACATTAAAAGCTCTGTTTTAGTAGCTGTATTTGTTTAGTTCCATAGTGGATTGAATGCTTCATTATGTTTGCTCTTGTAACCATTACTCCACAACAGTTATAAATTACAACAATGTTTATTTAAATATAAACGTCAGGAGTAAGGTAACGTAGTGTACCGCAAAACCAGGCAGTCAAACAGGCAGAGATCCATAAACAAATCCAGGTGAAACGAACAGGCAGAAGTAGGTACACGGAACGGGTTCTCATACAGGCAAAACGATAGGAGTCAAGGCAGGAACAGATCAGGCAACGGTATAGAGGATAATCCAAAAACACAATACTGATTAGAATGCATGGGTCAGGCCAAAATAACAATCCAAGACTATGGGCAAAAGTACAGAGGAATATCCAAAACACAATACCGAATAAACAATGCACGGGTCAGGCCAGATTAATAATCCAAGAAAAAATGCTCAGCAGAAAGACAAAAATATACTTACAATACCTCGCGAAGAGGCCATGGTGTGTGTGTGCTTATTATAGAGCCTGAGTGAGAGCAGGTGTACTGAATATGGGTGATTGAGTCCGGGTTATGGGAATTGTAGTTCTGAGCAATTCAGGAAGGGGAAGATGTAGTTCTCAGTGGAAGGGAACAGGGGAATGTTACAGAACCCCACCCCCAAGGCACCGCTTCCAGAGGCGCCAAACAGCAAACACGCCACCGGACCCCAATCGGCAGAAGATCCAGGCAGGAGATTGCAGCGGCAGAAACCAGAGTAGCGGAGGCACTCCAGGGCGAAGCAGACGAGCAGAACAGGCAGGCGGAGGGAGACTTGGCGGGCCGGAGGGCGGAGGCAGCAGCAGCGGGCCAGAGGGACGAAGTAGCAACGGCGGGCCGGAGGGCAGAAGCAGCAGACCGAAGGGACGAGGTATCAACGGTGGTCCGGAGGATGGAGGCAGCAGCGACGGCCTGGACGGCTGAGTCCGGGCAGGCGGAGGTCCGGCCGAGCCAGGCAGAAGCGAAGGACTAGGCGGAGGCCAGGCAGGCGGCACCAGAGGCAGAGTCCGGGCCGACAAAGGCGGAGTCAATGGCCCCGCGGGAAGTGGCCAGGCCGGAGGGGGCTTGGAGGGCCGAGGCAAAGGCGGACCAGGCTCCGGAACCACAGCAGACACAGGAACCTGGAAGAACACAGCACAGACAGACACAGACGAACAGAAAGACACAGAAAGGGGCACAGATACCGGGGCAGGCGCAGGCCCGGGGACAAACACCGGAGCGGGGACTATGGCAGGAACCGGCACGGGGACAGGGGCTGACACTGGCACGGGGACAGGGGCTGACACTGGGATGGGGACAGGGGACAGGGGAAGATGAAGTCCCTCTTGGAACTGAGGCTGGTAGCCATCTCGGGACTGGGGCTGGTAGCCATCTTGGGACTGGGGCTGGTAGCCATCTTGGGACTGGGGCTGGTAGCCATCTTGGGACTGGGGCTGGTAGCCATCTTGGGACTGGGGCTGGTAGCAGCACTCTTGGGACTGGGGCTGGTAGCAGCACTCTTGGGACTGGGGCTGGTAGCAGCACTCTTGGGACTGGGGCTGGTAGCAGCACTCTTGGGACTGGGGCTGGTAGCAGCACTCTTGGGACTGGGGCTGGTAGACTATGATAAACCAAATCATAGTCCCTACGCCGGTCCATCGTGGACCGGACGTTACAGGCATGAATTGGGGGGGGAGAAAAATGGGGAAAAAAATAAAAAATAAAATACCACATGTTCCAGAATTCAATGCATATTTACAATGGTTCACATTCTTGCTTCAGTAGGTACAGATTGAACCATAATGTGTCACAGATACATTTATATTAAGTCACAGTATTACACAATAAACACAAATATGCACAAACAACAAGTCGCTCCCCATCAATCCAGCCATAAATCCATGGCTTCCTAGCTAGCAATTTACCATAACTAGTAACATTTACAATGGGTCACAATATCGTTCGAGAGCTATATGCCGTATCTTGCGCCAGTAGGTACAGATTGCAACATAATCGGTCACAGATTATGCATATTGCACATTTTCTGTTAATCCAATAAACCTCATTTCACTACCAAATTATTACTGTGTCCTTCAGTTATTTCATAGTTCAAAATAAAATTGCTGATCCAAACACCCAATTATTTAACTTCGGAGAGGGAAAGTGCTAGCGGGGAATAACGGGATAGAACATAATAATAATAATAATAATAATGCATTCAACTTATATAGCGCTTTTCTTCCAAGGAACTCAAAGCGCTTACACAGTGCGGGGGAAAGCCCACCTCATCCACCACCAATGTGTAGCACCCACTACATGACAACTCCTGAGATCTCCCCAGAGTGGCTCGATGATATTAATGTCTGGAGATTGTGCCACTTCAGAACCTTCACCTTTTTCTGCCGTAACCACTGGAGGGTCAACTTGGCCTTGTGCTTAGTGGTCATTGTTGTGCTGGAAATTCCAAGAGCGTCCCCATGCACAGCTTTCATGCAGAAGAATGCATATTGTCTGCCAGTATTGTATGATAACATGCTGCATTCATCTTGCATTACATTTTCACAAGGTTCCCTGTGCCTTTAGAGCTCACACATCCCCAAAACATCAGTGAGCCACCACCATGCTTCACAGTGGGGATGGTATTCTTTTCACTATAGGCCTTGTTGACAGTGTTGTACAGTGTGCCAGAAGCTATAAGGTGTGTCAAGGTGTCTGGCATTTTGTAACTGGGCTTTTAATGTGGAACTGGCACAATAAAGGCTTCTTTCTGGCAATTCGACCATGCAGCTCATTTTTGTTAAAGTACTGTCGTATTGTGTTCCTTGAAACAACCACACTATGTTTTTTTCAGAGCAGCCTGTAAGTCTTGCATGGTTACATGTGGGTTTTTCTTTGTATCCCAAAGATTTCTTTTGGCGGTTTTGGCTGAAGGTTTCTACCTGACCTTGGATTGGTATCAAGAGATTCCACTTCTTAATAAGTGATTAAACAGTACTGACTGGCATTTGCAAGGCTTTGGATATTTTTGTAATTTTTTTCCAAATTCATGCAGTTCCAGTATCTTATTACGCAGGTCTTTTGAAAGTTAATATAACTTTTTCAGTTGTTTTTTGGGACAACAAATAGAACATTTCCAAAATACTTTGGTCCATGTGCGTCGAAACTCAGTTGATCTAAGAAACAGATGTAATCATCTTCTTGAATGGAGATGGTGTAAAGCTAAAAAAATCCATGTACCACTCTTTTCAACAATTTTTTTTCTAAATTTTCCATTGAGAAACAGATGTAATCATCTTCTTGAGTGGAGATGGTTGAAAGCAAAAAAAATCCTTGTACCACTACAACAAAACATTTTCAACAGTTGCCATTGAGAACTGGACCGGTCCAGCTCTTCAGATATTTCCTCACTTTTACTCACCATTGTTGAAAAAGATTTATCTCTAACTCTTGGTACAGTATATATCTATGTAGCTATATCTAGTCTAGCTGTAGTTTGAAAAAATTCAACCATTGACATCACTTACGGTGGCTGATTTGGGAATTATAGAACATGCTGAGAAGGTGTATTCGGAAACACGACCGGCACAAGGATTTTGAGGTGGTTAGGGGTCTGGAGTAGCTTGGGAGAATTTGCTCCGCAAGTCAGTCTGGCCAAGAGCCCATTCAAGCCCATTTCCAATTTTTCCAAATCGAGTCACCAATCACAACCGTTGAGGCGGGCTTTATATGATGATGATAGCGCAGCTTTATACTGTCATTGGTTGAAGCAGACAATTACAACGATAGCTGCTGCAATGGAACATCCGCAATAGCACTCGTTCGAATCAGCTATTGCATCTGTTTTAAGCGATTTGAACGTTACCTTCTTGTTAAAAACCGAGCAAAGAACAACACTCAAAGCCTTCATATCTAAAAAAAGATGTTGTCGCGGTCTTGCCGACTTGACTCGGCAAAAGTCTGATATATCCAATTGCGCCGAGAGGCATTTGAGCGGCGTCCGTTGGTGACGCCCCTTTGGAAATGTGTGAATGAACCTTGCCCAGACCCACTCTCAGTCAGATCTGAGAAGGGTCTGGTGTTAACCAGGCTAGGTCTGGAGCTTTCCTTTTAAGCTAACTGTTGTCACTGTTATTATGAATCATTCATCAACATGGATATACAAGTAGACTATTGATATGAAATTCCCAACTTTTCAGTAGCGCCGCCCCAAGTGGACAAGTCACATCATGTGACTGCTGCTATCTGCTGCATGACTATTTTAAATACATCGAACAAAGTCTTTCTATTAAAAGAAAATCAGTCAATCATTTTACCGGCTATAGAGTCGATATATTATACACTGCTCAAAAAAATTAAGGGAACACAAAGATAACACATCCTAGATCTGAATGAATGAACTAATCATATGAAAAACTTTTGTCTTCACATAGTTGAATGTGCTGACAACAAAATCAAACAAAAATTATCAATGGAAATCCAATTTATCAACCCATGGAGGTCTGGATATGGAGTCACACTCAAAATCAAAGTGTAAAACCACAGTACAGGCTGATCCAACTTTGATGTAATGTCCTTAAAACAAGTCAAAATGAGGCTCAGTAATGTGTGTTGCCTCCACATGCCCATATGACCTCCCTACAACGCCTGGGCATGCTCCTGATGAGGTGGCGGATGGTCTCCTGAGGGATGTCCTTCCAGACCTGGACTAAAGCATCTGCCAACTCCCGGACAGTCTGTGGTGCAATGTGGCATGGGTGGATGGAGCGAGACATGATGTCCCAGATGTGCTCAATCGGATTCAGGTCTCAGGAACGGGCAGGCCAGTCCATAGCATCAATGCCTTCCTCTTGCAGACACTGCTGACACACTCCAGCCACAAGAGGTCTAGCATTGTCTTGCATTAGGAGGAACCCAGGGCCAGCATATGGTCTCACAAGGGGTCTAAGGATCTCATCTCGGTACCTAATGGCAGTCAGGCTACCTCTGGCGAGCACATGGAAGGCTATGCGGCCCCCCAAAGAAATGCCACCCCACACCATTACTGACCCACCGCCAAACCGGTCATGCTGGAGGATGTTGCAGGCAGCAGAACATTCTCCACCACTTCTCCAGACTCTTTCACGTCTGCCACATGTGCTCAGTGTGAATCTGCTTTCATCTGTGAAGAGCACAGGGCGCCAGTGGCGAATTTGCCAATCTTGGTGTTCTCTGGCAAATGCCAAACATCCTGCATGGTGTTGGGCTGTTAGCACAACCCCCACCTGTGGACGTCGGGCCCTCATACCACCCTCATGGAGTCTGTTTCTGACCGTTTGAGTGAACACATGCACATTGGTGGCCTGCTGGAGGTCTTTTTGCAGGGCTGTGGCAGTGCTCCTCCTGCTCCTCCTTGCACAAAGGTGGAGGTAGCGGTCCTGCTGCTGGGTTGTTGCCCTCCTACGGCTTCCTCCACGTCTCCTGATGTACTGGCCTGTCTCCTGGTACCACTTCCATGCTCTGGACACTATGCTGACAGACACAGCAAACCTTCTTGCCACTGCTCGCATTGATGTGCCATCCTGGAGTCTACCTGAGCCACTTGTGAGCCATTTGTGTGGGTTGTAGACTCCGTCTCATGCTACCACTAGAGTGAAAGCACCGCCAGCATTCAAAAGTGACCATAATATCAACCAGAAAGCATAGGAACTGAGAAGTGGTCTGTGGTCACCACTTGCAGAACCACTCATTTATTGGGGGTGTCTTGCTAATTGCTTATAGTTTCCACCTGTTGTCTGTTCCATTTGCACAACAGCATGTGAAATTGATTGTCAACCAGTGTTGCTTCCTGAGTGGACAGTGTGATTTCACAGAAGTGTGATTGACTTGGAGTTACATTGTGTTGTTTAACTGTTCCCTTAATTTTTTTGAGGAGTGTATAATATTTTCATAGGTGAAATAATGTTTGGAAAACCCTGGAATTTTTAACAATGCTATCAAAGGAAGTATTAATTAGTTGCAATACATTGGTATCTTGTAATGTCAATGCCGTGTCACTGACTGCGAAAATATATATTTTTATACACTGGTGGGAACAGCAAAATATATACTGTTATATATATATATATATATATAACAGCAAATATATACAATGACAGCAAATATATACAATGACAATCCATAGGCAATCAAAGCTGTTTTTGGTGAAAGTCTCCTGCAAGTTTAAATATCCAAAATTATATATATTATAACTATATTAAAAACACATTATTTGATTTGAGTTTTACTTTGTGAATTTTATATATTTTTAAAAATATGAACAAATCTGATTATTACAACACACTCTAAAACATTTGGGACAGTTGACTGTTTACCACTGTGTAACATCACCTTAATAATATCAATTAATAACACTTAATAACACTTATTAAGCATCTGGGCACTGAAAACACCAGTTGGTTAAGTTTAGCAAGCTGTTAATTGGCAAATCTTTGAAGGGCGATTTCTCAGTACTGCAATTTTAAGTGTGTCAACATTTGACACATCATAGCTTTCCCAATATTCCATCTATGTCAATGCATGATATACCATTTGAAAGCTCTGAATATGTACTCCACTGGATGGAGTAGTGGATGGTTGGTTGATGGCCACCATGTCCCAATAAGGCTGCGATTTCAGCAGAGGTTTGGGAATCATGTTTTGGGCCGAAATCATGGGGAGAGAACTGGTAGGCCACTTTAGGGTCCCTGAAGGTGTGAAAAATACCTCGGCAAAGTATATCGAGTTTCTGACTGAACACTTTCCTCCATGGTACAAAAGAACACTGTACCTTACGTAGCAAAGTCATCTTCATGCATTACAATGCACCATCTCATGCTGCAAAGAATACCTCTGTGTCCCTATGCTGCTATGGGCATGAAAGGAGAGAAACTCATGGCGTGGCCCCCATCCTCCCCTGATCTTAACCCTATTGAGAACCTATTGAGCATCCTCAAGCAAAAGATCTATGAGGGTGGGAGGCAGATCACATCAAAACAGCAGCTCTGGGAGGCTATATTGACATGCTAAAAATAAATTCAAGTAGAAACTCTCCATAAACTCAAAAGTTCAATGGATGCAAGAATTGTGAAGGTGATGTCAAAGAAGGGTCCTATGTTAACATGTTACTTGCCCTGTTAAGATGTGTGTGATTGAAATAGTTTTTGTATTTTAATAAATATGACCTCCTAATTCTGCAAATTCAACCAATGACCATTTTCAGTTCTTTACAATCCATAAAACTTTATGAAACTCAGTGCATTTAAGTTTTTTTTTCTGAAAAAATACTGTTTTCTTAGGGTGGTTTGTTCAATTAAGTTTTACTTATACCCTAACGGTTGGTGGCTTGAAAATCATACTGGCTGTGATTTGCATCGACTCTTTAGGAAAATCAGTGTAAAATATAATTGCCATAATATTTTGGAATGCGGTGTATTCCTGAGCCCATGTCTGTCTCGAAATGGATGGACATTTATGTTTCATGGCATGTTTATGTTGTGTTGATTTTATTACTGTGTCTGTATGTATTTTGTTGGGCGCCAACCTCTGGGCGCTGGAAGGCGGTAGGCACTTGGTTACTCATTTCGCATGAATGGTGCACTAGCTAACGATCCACACCGGTCCGTAATGGGTAATCAATATTATATTTAATCCCAGCGTTTTGGAGGTTCTGCAAGCATTATTGTGAGTAGACCACTCCTGTATAGGAGGAGAGAAGAAATGGGAACCTGTTACCACCATGAGTCCTGTGCTGTTGTTCTTTAAGAGTGTACATATTTGATTGAGCCTTCACCTCGTTATGTGTTGTACAATATGTATACGTCGTTGTTGAACTAGGCGTACTCTATGTTTACTGTCGCATCAGTGCCGCGTTAAGAGCACTTGTATGTAATACATAGATTTTGTGCAGTTCCAATGCGCTATAGATATACAGTACAACTCAGTCATGGTTTCCGTTCTTCATCTGTTCATTAAACATCACAAACACTCCTCCCTGCTCTGGTCTCATGACAGTTTTTAAGACAGTGACGTCTGAGTGATCAGAGATCACTTTGGGGAATGTTGGTCTCAAAGTGTTGATTTACATGCTGATGCATCTGTTGTTGAGCCTTGACCCATCCTTGCTCTTGAATGACTAGGCCAGTTTTGGAGGTTCGTTATACACTAGGATAACATGTGTCTCACCTGTTTCACCTCACCTTCTTATTTCAACTTGCCACATTACTATTAGTCCTAAATTGCCTCTGTCCCAACTTCTTAGCATGCATCAACTTTAAAATGTTTACTTAAAAAAAAACGATGCAGTTGATGAGGAAAATCTAGAAATACATTGTCTTCATACAGTTTTTGTCGAAGAACATTTACAAATCACTCCTCTTTGTTTGTATTACTATATTCCATACTGTTGCAACTTTTTCAGAATGGGGTTCTACGCCTATTCAGCAAAGATGTACTCATCTACTCAATTCATCATCACAGTCTCTAATTCTGTTTTGCATTATGTTTTTCCACCCATTTTGAGTGATCCAGCCTATTGCTCATTCTTGGTTGATGAATGTCTACAGGCCCCTTACACCTGTATACGACTGCATATTACAATATTTTCACAAGCTTCCATGTAACCTACATAGTGTACATGTTTAATTTCTAATACTAACTACAATTGTAGACTATGTTATGGAGAATGGCAATATGGCTTTGGACAAAAGACTGACAGATAGCACCCAAGTACAAGTGCGTGTTAAGCTGCAGTTCTTTTTTTTACATTAGCCATATCAATGAGGCCAGTTAAAGCTGCCATTTGTAGAACTAATAACCACTTCCTCTTTTAAGTGAACAGCTTGCAAATAGTATTGTGTCGGTACCCCTTTTGCCGCCAAAACAACAGCCCCATATGCAACAAACTGTGACACACTGGGTCACCTATCAGAAACAGCTTTACTTTTTTTTGAGCTACAACAGCTCGTCTGTTGGATCGGACCACATGGTCCAGCCTTTGCTCCCCATATGCATCAATGAGCCTTGGCCGCCCATGACCCTGTCGCCAGTTCACCCCATTCCTTCCTTGGACCACTTTTAATAAGTACTGACCACCACAGACCGGGAACACCCCACAAGATTTTGCCGTGTCAAAGTTGCTTAAATTCTTAAGCTTGCAAATTTTTCCTGCTTCTTCCTTTTTGTCCTTAATGTTGATGCGTTAGTAGCAGAAAACATGTGCAAGTGTTGTGATGGCTAATGTGGCATATACATATGTAGCCTACCAACTGGAGAGTTATTGATAGGAACTACTAGAAATGATGCCAAGCCCACTTTTTTGTATAAACACTGACAAAGGCGATTGCCGAAACGTGTACGTTTGTCAACTACTGCTGATTATTGCATAAAAGAATTGAAGGACACTAGTCCTGTGAGTTGTGAGTGCTTTGCAATTTATAAAGATTCATGATTGAAACACGCACCTGGAAACATATTTTGTGTTTTTTCTAATTAAGAGTTGAGCAGGTCTCTCACATTTCCTTAACGGAGATGCTTTGACCCAGTTGTCTAGCCATCACATTTTGGCCCTTGTCTAAGTCCTGCTTCTAATACATCAACTTTCAGGACAAATGATGAAGCAGGATAAATGGGCTGATCTTAGTGTGTTCACAGCGGGTGAAATAATTATTGAACATGTCCCCATTTTTCTCAGTAAATTTCCAAAGGTGCTATTGACATGACATTTACACCAGATGTTGGTAACAACCCAAGTAATCCATAAATACAAAGAAAACAAAACAAATAAGTTCAGAAACTGAGTTATGTGTAATAATATGAAATGACACAGGGAAAAAGTATTGAACGCATGAAGAAAGGAAGGTGCAACAAGGCATGGAAAGCCAAGACAACAGCTGAAAACCATCAGTAATTATAAAGCAATCCAGACCCCTGTCAGTGCAATTAATATCAGCTGGTTCAGTCCCAACTGGCCTACAAAAAGGTCTCATTGCCAAGGTGTCACACAAGACACATCTCATGATGGGTAAATGCAAAGATGGGTAAAAAGCACACTCACCACGCAAAACTCCATTGCTGAAAAAAGCATGTTGAAGCTCGTTTAAAGTTTGCTGCACAGCATTTGGTAAAGCCAGTGAAATATTGGGAGAATATAGTGTGGTCAGATGAGAGCAAAATTGGACTGTTTGGATGCCATAATACACATAATGTAATAATACACAGTAGTGGCACTGCACATCACCCTAAAAACACCATACCATCAGTGAAGTTTGGAGGTGGGAACATCATGGTGTGGGCCTGCTTTTGAGCACATGGTACTGGCAAACTTCATATAATTGAAGGAAGGATGAATGGGCAAATGTACCGAGACATTCTTGACAAAAATCTGCTGCAAATGAAGAAAATAAAGCTGCTAGAATGGCCCAGCCATCACCTGACTTAAATCCCATTGAAAATCTATTGAAAGAACTGAAGATCAAGATTCATAGAAGAGGCCCACGGAACCTTCAAGATTTGAAGAGTGTTTGTGTGAACAGTTATGCACCCAATAAACTGCATGACAAAACTAGCGTTATTTAGACACAATTTATAGCTGCAAATCATTTAAAAACACATTTATCACCTGAATGAATTCCCTGACAGCTAAGAGTCTTAGGCAGCAGTCACATATAGGCCTTTTACATAATGCAGATTATAGGTTATAACCACAGACCCAACATCAAAACCTATCAATTCTTCATAATGTAATTTGCAAGGATTGTACACAAAATCAGTATGAAGACAAATGAAGACAGTATGAAGAAAATATGGGCCATTCACCAAGTCACACGTTCTTTCCATTCCCATTTGTGTAAAAATGATGCTCTGCTTGTTTGCTGTGGTCTTTGGAGTAGTGATCCGAATTTTCAGGAGCTTTAACAGTCACCAAAAGTCTGGCCTGGAGATTGTTCTCAGTTATAAATTTGAGGAGATCCTCAGCACCTCTGCAAGCAGCAAAATCATCACTTTCATAAATGATGAAGAGCTTTGTGCAAAGTTTATTCTTGTCATTAGATAGGCCTGCCTCTGGGAAGCTGTGATTTAAACGTTTCCCATTGGAGCAATATGTCACTTTCAAAGATGTTTTGTAAAGCGAAGCATTCAATTGCCTTGGTTAGGATGATGTCATTATCCTGAACATCCTGAACATCCTGGTCAGGATGTTGCCTCATGAAGGAGCCCATTTGGAAAGCGGTTACGTGCATCTGACAAAATGTATGTCAACGAATTTGGTGATGGCGCCTTGAACGTATACAGTGTCAATGTTCTTATTGTATAGTTGATTTGTAGTTGACAGAATATCCACATTAAACAATTAGACACAGTAAAGAAATCTAAACGTGGAGGAATCCCCTGGCCTTGCATTCTGTGGTGGGATCAAATTCACCGCAATCCAAAATAGTCTGGATTCATCTCTATGTTCATGCAGTGTTCACTGCCCTTGAACGATAATTCCACCTCACCTGACCTGCCTTTGGTAGTCTGTGTGCCACGACTTTGTCTAGGAGAAAACGCAAAAAACCCAGTGAAGTTGAAGAAGAAAATGTGGACTCGTGGAATATGACTTGCTGCTTGTTGCATTATGAAGTTAATTTTATGTAGTGAGCATTTTCATACTCATTCTGCACCCGCTTCTTCACTCTTTGAGTTGCCCCTTGCATTACATTGACTCCATAGCAGGCCTGTGCTGTGAATTTCTCCCTTTCTCCCTGTTTTATAAGTTGTGCCATTTGGTCTAAAATGATGGTAGCAACAGTCTCACCGTTAGCAGTCTGGATCTGAATAAAGCTGTTTAAGCACTCCTGCAGGTTGTCGGTTTTGTCTACATAATGCAACACCAGTACCCATTGACACTGTATGGATATCTGTTGTTTTGTCAGCCATAACGGAAAGACAGTCAACAATCTTGACTTCCCCTACACTTTAAAAACAAAAGGTTCTAAATAGCACTAAAATTGGTTCATGGCTTGTAATCATAGGGGAACCACTATAGCACATATAAAAATGGTGCCATGTAGAACCATAAGAGGTGCCATATAGCACCTTAAGCACCTCATAGAACTGCTGAAGAACCACTGAAGAACCGCTGGAGAAGTAGTGGTGCTATGTAGCACCTTAACTATTTAAAGAACCTGTTAAGCCCAGTTTGGTTCTTCAGCGGTTCTTCAGCAGTTCTTTGGGGTGGTTAAGGTGTTATATTGAACCTCTTATGGTTCTACATAGCACCATTTTTAAAGATAGGTGCTATATAGCACTTAAAGTGGTTCCCCTATGATTACAAGCCATGAACCACTTTTAGTGCTTTTTAGAACCTTTTGTTTTTAGAGTGTATGATGGCCTGCATAACTTCTAACATGCAGGCCAGCAGTTAATTCTGAATTATTTTCGATGTGCCCTTAAATACAATGGCTGTTTCCAGATGATGCTTCAGAACACTGTTACACCAAAAATCCACCAACCCTAACAAGCAACCTAGCTACCCTTGTATCAGCTAGAAACTAAATGTTGTTTTAGCGAACATACGCACAACCACTCCCACAAGCCACTTGGGGTGAATATGGCGAGGATAGGCAACATTTTCATGAATAGTGTGTATGGGCGCTCACCCAGTCAACTTGGCTAAAATTATCAACAGTTTTCTGCCACTAATAACACAACGCAGGTAAACAAGTGAATGAATCCGGGTCAACAAACTTTCCAAAGCACTACGCGTGCATGAAAACAGTGCATCCGGAAAGTATTCACAGCGCTTCGCTTTTTCAACATATTCTTATGTTACAGACTTTGATTAAATCTATTATTTTCCTAAAATTTCTACAAACAATATCCCATAATGACAATGTGAAAGAAGTATGTTTGAAATCTTAGCAAATGTAATTAAAAATGAAAAATGAAAAATGTACATAAGTAATTACAGCCTCTGCTCAATACGGTGGCAGCAATTACAGCCTCAAGCCTTTTTCATTATGATGCTACAAGTTTTTTGGGCAATTTATCCTATTCTTCTTTACAGGACCTCTCAAGCTGCTTCAGGTTGGATGGGGAGCGTCAGTGCACAGCCATATTCAGATCTCTCCAGAGATGTTCAATCGGGTTCAAGTCTGGGCTCTGGCTGGGCCACTCAATGACATTCTTAGAGTTGTCCTGTAGCCACTTCTTTATTATCTTGGCTGTATGCTTAGGGCCGTTGTCCTGTTAGAAGATGAACCTGACCAGTCTGATGTCCAGAACGCTCTGGAGCAGGTTTTCAGCAAGGATGTCTCCGTACATTGCTGCATTCATCTTACCCTCAATCTTGACTAGTCTCCCAGTTCCTGCAGCTGAAAAACAACATATTTGTTTCATCAGACCAGATCATTTTGTTTCAGCATTTGGGAGTCCTTCAAGTGCCTCCATACAGGTCTGATTGGTAGAATGCTGCAGAGATGGTTGTTCTTCTGGAAGGTTCTGCTCTATCCACAGAGAAACGCTGGAGCTCTGTTAGAGTGATGGCTCAA
Organism: Umbra pygmaea; assembly: GCA_016801145.1. Taxonomy (NCBI): domain Eukaryota; kingdom Metazoa; phylum Chordata; class Actinopteri; order Esociformes; family Umbridae; genus Umbra; species Umbra pygmaea. The sequence goes on along the minus strand of JACXGM010018331.1, from coordinate 3,484 downwards.
TTTGGTCATGTGGCCAGCTAGGAAGAGTCCTGGTAGTTCCACACTTCTTCCATTTACGGATGATGGACCAGGCCACTGTGCTCAATCGGACCTTCAATGCTGCAGATATTCTTCTGTACCCTTCCCCAGGTCTGTGCCTCGATACAATCCTGTCTCTGAGGTCTACAGACAATTCCTTAGCCTTCATGGCTTGGTTTGTGCTTTGACATTCACTGTTAACTGTGGGACCTTATATAGACAGGTGTGTGCGTTTCCTAATCATGTCAAATCAACTGAATTGACCATAGCTGGACTCCAATCAGGTTGTGGAAACATCTCAAGGATGATCGGTGAAAACAGGATGCACCTGAGCTCACTTTTGAGTGTCATGGCAAAGTAAATACTTATGTGCATTTTTCGTTTATATTTTTATAAATTTGCTAAGATTTCAAACACACTTCTTTGACATTGTCATTATGGGGTATTGTTTGTAGAATTTTGATGAAAATAATAAATTTAATCAATTTCAGAATAAGGGTGTAACATAACAAAATGTGGAAAAAGTGAAGCGCTGAGAATATTTTACGAATGCAATGTAGATATCTTAGGGCTAAAAACGAGCTGAGAGTGTTCAGGCACCTAGTGTGAATAGAATGCTGCATTTACATAATAGTAATGTTACCCAGAATTTATATTTTCTAAAGAGGCTTTGGGCCATCTTGATGACAGAATAACTATAATCCAGAAAGATACTACGGTTATTAATTTGTTTGTTAAATACATTAAAAAAGCTTACATTTAACAGTGAGTGTCTTTTGAAGAGAGGGGAGAAACTCTTGACCTTCTACAGCACAAGAGTATCGGCCTCTGTTCTCATTGCTGATCATATTTAGAGACCGCCTGTTATAATTGGTCTTTGGGTTGGTTAAAGGTTTTCCATTCTTATACCAGATGTAGGTCAGGTGGTCAGCCAGAGGACAGGAGGTGCTGCAGGTCAATGTCACCTTCTGTCCCTCGGTCACCCTGGCAGGAGTCAAATTCATCTGCAGTCCTGAATTAATGTATGTAATTTTAAAAAGTATTAATAAAGTATATTATTTTTCAGATTATTTTAATAAAAGTCATGACCATTTTCAGAAACAGTGGAAATTACTAAGACTAGCATAAACATTAGATGTCATTGTACCTGTGACAGACAGAGTGACTCCAGGTTTCCCACTAAAATATCCTGTAGTCTGATCTGTTATAAATCTGAAATTGTACGTAGCCGAGTCACTCTCTCTCAGGTCTGTGATTATCAGAGTGTGGACATTCTCATCTCTCAGGTACTTCACACGATCTCTGCAGTCCGGGTCTTCCTTCAGATTCACATAATTTGGGTGATCAGATTTAGTGAACCAGAATGTTGATATGACTGTGTGACCACTGGGAAATGAGTAAGAGCGGGACAGGTTCACTGTTGATCCCTTCAAGACACATATATTCTGAGTGGTGTATTTTACTCCCCAGTCCTTTTGACCCACTGAAAAACACTCACATAACATTCATCATTAGGCAAAAACATTAGCTCTCACGAGGTGTGTACACTCCTTATTGCTGTATTTTGAGTTTTGACTGAATGCTTAGCTAAGCATAATTCTGCAACTGTTTAAACTAAGATGATGCCTACCACAACTCAACAAAATAACATTACGAAAAGTTAATTTCTTTTATTTTTAAGTCTGATTGATAACAATAGCAATTAAAGAGATATGAGAGACCATACCTGCCACAGACCACAGAAAGATTGGCAACAGATTTCCTGTTGTTCGCATGTCCATTATTGCATATCCTGCAGTATTCAAAACATTGAACAAAACTCCATAACTAGTTAAAAACCATACTTGATACATTGAAGTGTGAATATTATATAGCATACATATCCTTCATACAGAAAACAAAACAGATTTTGCGTTGTGCTGTATTTTGTTACACAGAGTACAATGAAAGTCAGAAAACACCTTAGATTATTGTGTATTGCCATTTATCTAAGCAGTAAGTGTTATTTGTTTACAACAATTGTAACAAAACAGCTCATATATCTTATATGCTACACTCCCATTCACAGTTGTAAATGTGTGAAGTTATGTATTCTGTAATTTTACATCAAGTAACATGCTGATATACAATGCTGAGTACATATACAATGAACCAATAGTAGGACACATACTGTGGAGTTGGGTTGGACTAGCTAGAGTTTCTTACAATCTCCTGTATTCACTGGAATTATGTCGGACATAAATATTGAGGTATTGAAATTCTGGTTAAAAATTGTTTTTTGAGAAAATTCCCCTCTTCTTATTGACACACAAAAAAAGTGTTTACCCAATTGTCGTGTACCCAATTAGGGGCAAATAGACAGAAAGTTTTAGTTACATTAATCTTATTTAACATTTCAACCAAATTATGCAATAATAGGCTGACAATACTTTTTTTAGATTGCTAAAATAATCTTATCAAAACTGTGGTCAAGTTGATCTAATATGGTGTCACCCCTGATACAAACCTCTGCACGCATGCAGTTTCTTTCTGCAATTTTTTTATTGTTTTCCATTAACAATTTTTTTTTGTAGGCTATAACAATGTCAGTACAGGCTTTTACTTATCTTATTTTGTGCATGTTTTAAAATGAGCTGCCAAATACATTCAAATACACATGATTTGAGACATTTTGCCATTCTGCTGGACTAAATCTCTCCTTATCATGCTTGCACCTATCATGGTGAGTTAAACAAATTGGCATCTGTCAAGCCAAAGATAACATCTGAACTTCACAAGTTTCAGGTTTCGTTCATTGTCAAATGTACAAGAGATGCAGATGGTATTGCATGTACAGTTTAAATCTTGCAGTAAAATTAGTAAAGCAATAAAGGTGTAGAAAGTAAAAAATAAGGAAGTTATTTTTTTAATTATATTTAAATCTATCAAGCTCAGTGTTAACCAATGGAGTCAGTAATGTTTTTTTTATATAGTTCCAGCCAACCGACTGGTAAAGGATGCAGTGATGAGCATGAAACGTGTCAGAAATAATAAAACAAAGGGCACTGTGATAAACAAAATCAAAGGATCTCAGAGTCTTACCTGCTGCGTTGCTGAATAAACTAAATCTGCATAATCAAGAACAGGAAAATAAACTGATTAAACAATTAGCGTCTTGCTAGCCAGGGAGACCCAATATTAATTTCCATAAAATAAATCCACTTTATCTTTAAGCTTCTCAACAAGCTCGATAAAATGTTTCTTAAATGTCTTTTGTGCTTTGGATGGTAAGATGAGCTGTGCTGCAATGTTTATTGACCTGTCTAAGGCTTTTGATATTGTAGTCCATGATATTTTGCTTAGTGTAACGTCCAGCCCTGTTTGGGGCTGTATATTTGCTTCCCCTTTTGTGTTCTGTTGTCTCCTGTGTTCAGTATATGATTACGGTGGTTTGGTTGTACTGTTTTGTTCTGAGTATTATGTATAT
>JACXGM010018330.1:0-19121 GCA_016801145.1 Umbra pygmaea | reverse complement strand
CCCAATCACGCCTCTCCATGTGTCTCCATCATTGCCCACGTGCGCGTTGAAGTCCCCCAGCAGAACTATGGAATCCCCAACTGGAGCCCCATACAGGACTCCATTCAAGGTCTCCAAGAAGGCAGAATACTCTGAACTCCTGTTTGGTGCATATGCACAAACAACAGTCAGAGTTTTCCCCCCAGCAACCCGCAGGCGCTGGGAGGCGACCCTCTCGTCCACCGGGGTAAACTCCGACGTACCGGCGCTCAGCCGGGGGCTTGTGAGTATCCCCACACCCGCCCGGCGCCTCACACCCTGGGCAACTCCGGAGAAGAAAAGAGTCCAACCCCTATCCAGGAGAATGGTTCCAGAACCGACACTGTGCGTAGAGGTAAGCCCCACCAGATCTAATTGGTAGTGCTCCACCTCCCGCACCAGTTCCGGCTCCTTCCCCCCCAGAGAGGTGACGTTCCACGTCCCCAGAGCCAGCCTCTGCCGCCCAGGTCTGGTCTGTTGAGGCCCCTGACCTTCACTACCACCCATTTGGCATCTCAGTCAACTTGCCTGGTAAAATAAAGGTTAACTAACTAAGCCCAATAGTGATAAAAGTGATGTTTTTTATCATTCATTCAATCAACACATTATTGCAGCTGGCTCAATATTTTTTCCCACTGCTACCCAAAATTAAATAGAAAAAGGAATATATAATGAACAAGAATTTGTGCAGGGCTGCTCAAATATAAATATTCAAGGTTTTCACTGTCTCCACTGTAAATTACATCATTCATGATTTATCTATTAATACTAAGAAACAACAGGGGAAAACAAACATGTGACATGTCTACTGGTTAGTGCTACACCACCGATTTAAGGGCGGAGACTCTACTCTACCTTGATAACTACTGTTCAATTGCAAAATTGTCTGGCGTACCTGAAATGTTAAGATTATCTGGTAAATACACTGTTGTCTGCCTTCTTAGCTGACAAATGCATCCTGAGTAATTCCCAATCTGGCTTTAGACCTGGGTACCATTATGTTACTGCTACTACACTGGCTGTAAATGATATTGCCAGAACACAAGATGAAAAACCTATTGTGTGGCTGTCTGTATTGACATTTCCCAAACTTTTTATACAGTTAATCATGCCATTTTGAATAAGAAATTGCCTTTACTGGATTGGATGCAGACAACTGCTTGTGGTTTCAAATTGATCTTATGGATTTTGTTGAGTCTAATTTCCTAGCAGTTCACCATGGTGTTCCTCAGGGTTTGAATACTGGTCCTTTGTTTTTCCCTCTATCCTGTATACAAACGATATCTGTAACTCTAAGAGACAGTTTTTTTCAGGACTTTTGCATGGTGCAATGGTCTCAATTGCTGCCTCAGAGACAACTGTGTCACTGTGGTAGGGTTTAAATCCTGGTTGCGGCATTTCCGACTATCCCAAGAAGTCTGTTGGGGGTGCAGGTGCCCAGGGTAGATGGGTAACTACAGCAGTCGGACAGTACTTCTTGTGTGGCTTACGCAGAATGGGCGTCTGTATGGTGGTGAAGTTGTAGAATATGTAAGGTTCCCGCATTGAATTAGCAAATCAAATCAAATCAAACTTTAAACTTTAAAGCAGTGTGAAAAGAATCAGATGGCTATGCAACAGGTGCTTGGAGGAAGCATCGATCTTTGACTATCCTGCAATAACAGCGGTGGTCGACAAGACAATGCTTAAAGGGGAATTGGACATGAGGGGGAAAGAAATAAACTGTCATTTTCATTTTTATGCTGCTGCCCCATCCCTAGCTCAGGCATTTGCATACCTCCAGACCAGTTAGCAATTAAATTAAAATATATATTTTAACCTGCTGAATCAAAGTAAAACTAAATATAAACAATTGTCTATATCCAGAAATCAACATTTAGATGATCTTAAAATTTGACCCTTGATGATTCCATTATAGTATGGGTTCCCTCCTACAAATAGTTTGAAATATGTTTAGATTAAGAGCTTTCATTTAAATTACACATTGCCGAGTTGGTGAAGAGGCTGAAGATCAAAAGGCGTTTCAATAGTCTTGCCCGTCTCATCAGAATACAATTGAAATGGTAAAAGATGCAGTTTATCATGCAGCTATACATTTTAATACTTCTGTAAATTCCTGCAAGTGTCATATTATATTTATCTATATATCATATTATCAGCACAGCTCCTGAGAGAACTCTGTTGCAATGATTGGTTGGTTGGTCTTTTGATTGTCATATGTTTGTGTAACCTTAGCGTTGGCCATGTTCGATGTCCTTATATGCTATCTGCATATTATAATTTAATGAGAATAATTCAGCATTATACCTTGTAATAAATATATATTGGACCGTATAAGAACATACTGTCTGAGATCAATTAGACGGTGGAAGATTACTCAAGGGTCGGCCCTAATTATTATTTGACGAGGGCTTTGTGAAATGTTGTTGCCCTCTACCTAGATACATTACGATTTCATACTCATTGAGTTAAGAGTATCAAAATCCGAGGTTTTACACAATTTAAAAACGCAGCTAGAGTAATTATTTTTTTATCGGTATTTAAAAAACAATTTGGTAAAAAATAAAGGATGAGCTCAAAGCTTCGGTATGATTTATTGGTTATATTCAAATCGTTTGTCCTGCCTACTAGACATAATTGCGACCAGTCAGCAGAGGCGAAGGCACTGTAACCGGGCGTGTGGGTCAGGGAGAGCCAGCTGCAACGCAGTTTAACTTTCCGGCTTATTCGTAAGTGTATTTGAATACTTAATACAATGTTATATTATGCGTTTATTCCGGTTGTTCAAATGTAAACACAAACGTAATGTCCAAACGCGGCAACTACAACATGGTGGGTAGAAAACCAACTTTAGCTTATGTTACTTACGGTAGCTACTGTACCGATACTAGTTAGCTTAGCTTCATAGCTAATGACACTAAGCTTCAACCGTTAGCGACGGGTTGTCAAACTAGATTTTTTCCATCTTAGTTTTTTTCCATTTATAATATCTTACAGCTGACCGCAATAGTTATCTTCCTCCAATTGATATAGAGTAAGCTAGCTAGGCTAGAGCATATTTGTTAAAAGAAAAAAATCACTACGTCACCAGCGGTGCGTCAGTGAAAACACTCCGTGTAGAAGTAGTAAACAGATATAAAATTTAAATGTCCAAAATGTGAAATTTTGTATACTGTCATTGGAAATTATATGCTTGAAGGGTGAGATAGACATGTCTGATTGAAAATTTTGAGATAATTGGTTACAAAGAGACTTGTCTGTTCTAGGAAGGGTACTTTTGGTGAAAGCATAAGGGTTGTCTCGATACACTACTCTGAGTGAAAAAAAATTGCCAACCCTGTTTTGGTAATTTCTTCTGGAAGAATTAACATCAACATCTTGAGAAATCAGTTGTTGCGAGGAGGAAAGCAGCAGGATTAGATGTTAGATTTTGTTTAGATGTGAATTATACATTTAATTGGTGGAAGAGATTTATCGAGCCTCACTCAATTTGGTACTTCTTTCTTGAATATTTGTTTCAGAACATAAAGGGGATAAAATTGTTGTAAACATTGCTGTTAAAATTATAAAAATTCGATGAACAAGCTTTGTTAGCATGGAAGTTGTGCTTTGTATACTACTTATCCCCTCAAATATAAAATGTGGAATAATAAGCTCATTTTAATTAAAAACAAATCAGTCTTCTTTGGACATTGGCATGCACAAGGCATAGAGTATATGAGCGATCTTTCTATTGACTCTGGCAATCTATACACATATAACCATTGTATGACCAAATTTGACATCTCAGATGTACATAAATAATTCTCAACAGCGCTTAAAGCAGTCCCAAGTGAATTAATTCAGCTAATGGGAGCCCATAAGGTTCCAAGAATTGATTACATGTTTTTCATTGGAGAATTTGAATATTTAAATAGGATTTGTAGCATATTTCCTGAACAAGTCAATCTATAACTTTGCTCTAAACAAAAAGTGTGTTGTGTTATTTTCAAAACAAAGACAAAAAGCTAGATTTCATTGTTAATGGTTTGATCCTAATGAGTAAATGTTATATACACAAGTGTAATAAATGCCCAAGTTTCAAACATTCATATATTAATTTATGTATTCAATAAAGTCCCATAAGTTACAAAAAGAGCAGATGTACTGTGGAATAATTAAATGTTTAATATTTCAAGGAATTTAAGTAGGTCATAACATTTTCTTATTTTTTTGATTCAGTCAACATGCAGTGCCGGAAACACTAATGGTTTTTAAGTATTCACTTGGTTGATATTATTTGATTTTATGTTTCATTCTTTGCCAGAGGAGCTTCAATATATTCACATAAGTCTGAATGCATCAGAATTCATAATGTAAATTGTGCTTGTTTGCATTCAACCAACCCCCCTATTTTGCATGTTGAAGATGCAACTCAAAAGAAAAGGTTTGTTGTTTTTAAAGATTTATTTTGGGAGGTCTTTCTTATATTTTAATGACAGAACATTAAGAATCTTAGGCTTTTCAGGCATGTAGTGGGAGACAGAGAGGAAGGGGCACAGGCAGCGGCCAAATGAGGCTTGAACCACCAACAACCAATGCTTGTGTTGTCCATATTCAGGAGTGTAGACCTCTACACAAAACTCTGGCACTAAAGTTACAATTTCAAAACTGCTCTCATAGGAATAATGCACCAAAGATGGCTGCCACACACTCTATGCTGCAGGAGCGGATCCAGGTGGCTCAGGAACTGCTCAAGCGCGTGGACCAGCTCTGCACGAGGCAGGCACGTGACGTGGAGGGCCGGGCCAAGCTCTGCAGCAAACTGCGTGCTGAGCTGAAGTTTCTGAAAAAGGTGGAGGCAGGCAAGGTGCTCATCAAGGAGTCCCATCTGCAAAGTACCAACCTCACCCACCTCAAGGTGGGCCCTGTTCTTCATTAGTGTTCGATTACATGTCCAAAAGGTGGGCCCTGTTCTTCATTAGTGTTCGATTACATGTCCAAAAGGTGGGCCCTGTTCTTCATTAGTGTTCGATTACATGTCCAAAAGGTGGGCCCTGTTCTTCATTAGTGTTCGATTACATGTCCAAAAGGTGGGCCCTGTTCTTCATTAGTGTTCGATTACATGTCCAAAAGGGCTACTTCCATGACAAGTCAGCAGTTGCTTCAAAAACCTCATTGCAAATATTCACAATTTTTACATTTTACGTTGTTGTTTTCTCGTAAATCCATCCAGGCCATTGTGGAGTCAGCAGAGTCCCTGGAGGCGGTAGTGAGTGTGCTACACGTGTTCGCCTACGAGGACGGGGCTGGCGCCAAGCAGACGCTGGTGGTGGACGTGGTGGCCAACGGCGGACACACCTGGGTCAAGTCCATCGGGCGCAAGGCGGAGGCTCTGCACAACATCTGGCAAGGCCGGGGCCAGTATGGCGACAAGAGCGTGGTGGAGCAGGCGGAGGACTTCCTGCAGGCCAGTCGGCAGCAACCCGTGCAGTACAGCAACCCGCACATCATCTTCGCCTTCTACAACGGAGTCTCCAGCCCCATGGCAGACCGCCTGCGTGAGATGGGCATCGCGGTGCGAGGGGACATTGTAGCGGTGAACACCGTCATGGCTGATGAGGCGGAAGTATGTGGGGAGGAATGGAACGAGGATTTCGAGGAACACTATGAAGAGAAAGAGCGAGAACACGAGGAGGATGAAGACGGTAATTTTGAAGAAAGCGATGACGCCGAGGACGTGGAGCATACGAGAGTGGACCGTGGAAACGTGGTGGCAAGCCTGGCCTTCCCCACAGAGGTCAAGGTAGATGTGTGCCGGCGGGTAAACCTGGACATCACCACGCTCATCACGTACGTGTCGTCACTGAGCCACGGCCACTGCCACTTCACCTTCAAGGAGCAGGTGCTAACTGAGCAGGCGGCCCAGGAGCGCCAGGAGAAGGTCCTCCCTCGCCTCCAGGAGTTTATGGCTGGCAAGGAGCTGTACGCGTGCCAGTCAGCTGTACAAGACTTCCGCGTCATCTTGGACACGCTGGGTGGGCCCAATGAGAAGGCACGCGCCGATGAGCTAATCGGCCAGCTCTGTGTGGTACCTGACCAGCCGTCTGAGCGAACGCACCGCCTCACGGCTAGCTCAAAGGTGAACCACCGCTCGCTGATGATTTTTGGCACGGGCGATGCGCTGCGGGCCGTCACCATGACGGCAAACAGTGGCTTTGTGAGGGCTGCGGCCAATCAGGGCGTGAGGTACAGCGTCTTCATCCACCAGCCGCGTGCCTTAACCGAAGGCAAGGAGTGGAGGGCCACACCCATATGAGATAGCGGGTTTGTTTTCCATGGCCTGGTGCCCCGGGATGGCTAAGTGTACACATTTAACACCGTTCCATTGGCCCTTGTGTGTAAGCTTAATTTCCAGATTGCACAAGGCCAGGCATAACGAACTTGCCCATTTAGAGGGACAGCTCATCTTAGAGAAAGGAACAAGATCAAGAGGAAAATGAAGCGGAAGGAGAACAAGAGTAGAAGGGTAAACTTAAAAGATTTTTTTGAATATTTCTGGAGTATATCGTTGAAAAGACAATGCAGATGTGAGACTGCACAAGAGTACAGAAGACTTCTAAAAAACAAAGGATGCTTCTACTACAGCCGCGATCGGTGGATCTTAATTAGGGATGCTGGGCTCACATTATGTTCGGGACCGGAGTGAATGGAACGGTGTGTAGCGCATCAAACCCACTGGTGATACCGTTTCCCCCAGTCCGGACGGTAACGCGAGCCTGGCGTCCCCAATTATCACTGCTTTTTACTGTTCATTAGGCTGTGTATTATTTTTTCCAAAACTGCAATAGGTGTTAGTTATCATATTGTACATGCAAACATAGTAAATAAAAAGATTCAGATTTGCATTTGAGGACAACTGAACAGCTCGGTTAAAGTATGTTTGTTTTCTGTTCAGCAATTCAAATTTAAGTGAAAATAAAGCATATTTAAAAAGCCTGGAATTATGTTATTTGGGTATATTTAGGTAGTACATTTAATCCTGTTAACTAGGCCAAGCCATCTTTTATTTGTTCTGTACAACTGAAAGATTTATGTAGAATTCTACCTGACACATTTAATCTCTCATTATTACCAATCACATCATGTGATCTGTAACCATGTTTTTTGAGAGATACCATAACGTAAAGGTTTCAGTCCAACAATACACTGGCACAAGAAATCCCAATAATTAAAGTGAAGCTGGGTCATAAAACAGTTTCTTGTGAAGCCTGTTCTATTGAATACACTGCCAGAAATGTATTTGGTTAGGGAAATAATCAACTATGTGATAATACCTACACCATTTTATATATTAATAGTCTTGGCCTACTAATGATTTGCAATTGTCAATTTACATGTAGTAGGTGCGATTACAAATCGCTTACCATACATCAAAATCCAGTAGGTAAAGGGGCAAAACAAAGTTTTTGCCATTGTGCAAACATTGCCTATTAAATAATCAGTGTCAGGGGAAAAAACTATCATGCTAAATTAAAAACTTGAATATGGCAGAGAACTGATATTGTATTCACAGGTTGCCAAGTGACATTGCCTAAGAATTATCCAGACCCAAATCCTGAACGATTAAGGGTCTGGGTTCGAGTAATGTAAATGACTCAACTCGAGGGGCAGCACCAAGCGTGCATTTGAAAATCTCACTGTACGCAATTGGATAACACTACGACCAATCACCAGTGGGTTTTCACTAACTCTATGGCGGAGCTAACTGATAGATAAAACTCTTGCCTATCAGGTCGCAAAACAGCAAAAACGTCCTTTTATAAAAAAGGAACGATTCGAGCCCCGTCTTTTGTTCCTTTTTTAGACAAAAAGCCAAGTCTAACTCGTTCATTGTAGTGGCCCAAGTCGTTTTAAACAACTGTTGTTAATCCATAGCGATCTTACAATGTCTACTAATGACTTGGAGGTCGCAGAGCTGTTGTGTCGTCATCTGTTTAACACGCCTCTGGCACGCCTATATCAGATACACCGATGTGATTGGTGCGGCTCGGATACAAGGGCATAGATAATTAGCAGAATTACTCGGTGCCAGAGTAACTTGCTGAGCAAATTCAAATTGTGCTCTCGCGAAAACTCTGGATTTCCAGGGTAATTTGGAATAACATTCCCAAAAAAGCTTTCCCGAGGGTTTAAACACTGACTGAGACTTTTTATGAATGACTATTCAATGTCTTTTTAAACACAACATAATAGTCTTTTACATTTCTTTTCAACGTTGATTGCCTAGTGGGAGGTAAGTATTGGGTGTGAAGGTGTGGTTTGGAAGTATCAATAGCGGTTCTGACAGCAAAATGTACAACATTGATTGACCAATAGAAATAATTATATTGTATACTTTTTGCAAGCCTAGAAAATTTGTTTACATTATAAGCTATGGAAACAATAGTGCCATTGTATTACATTTGTGATGAATAACACCCATAGCCACACCCCTCACAGAATAAATGCAGAAAAAAATGTTTTGGATAAGAACAGTAATTTCAAAAGCACTTTGAAAGTAGTTATTATATCAGCATATTAAAAAGTTTAACATGTAAAAATTATGATTGGGTGATATACTGGCATTTTGTTTATTCTATACTGCTTGGAACATAGCGGCACACTGGGATGTGCAAAGATATATCCAAATGTATTTTAAAATAAAATACTTTAATCTTAAATGTATCAGAATACATTTCAAAATACAGCAGCCATACCATGTATCAAAATATATAACAAAACAAAACCAGTTTTTTTTTAAATCTGTGCATAATTGAAAAAGACTAGTTTGAATGAATGCCAACTTTCAAATAAGGCACAACCTTAATTTAGCGAGTCTTATTGAAATAAGCCTGGATTTTCCTTTATCTGCCTTGATTGAATACCTCCCTGCTCTTCAATAGAGTTGCAGCACAACATTGTTAATGACAAGAAGGCACAAGTGTGAGTGTTTAACAAGTTACATCAGATCATTGCATTATAATGTACTGTCCCAATTCCAAAAAGTTACATCAGATCATTGCATTATAATGTACTGTCCCAATTCCAAAAAGTTACATCAGATCATTGCATTATAATGTACTGTCCCAATTCCAAAAAGTTGGGACAGTATGTCATGAAAATATATATACAAAATGAGTAATTTGAAAATTAAATTCAACATGTACTATATTGAAAACATATTATTTGAAGTTTTACTTCATGTGAATTGAATAAATTTTTTTAAATATACACTGCAACACAATCCCAAAAAGTTTGGACAGTCAACTTTTTACCACGGTGCAACATCGCCTTTTCTCTTAATAACACTTATTAAGCATGTGGGCATTAAATACACCAGTTGGTTAAGTTTAGCAAGCAGAATTTTTCCCCATTCATCCATTATGCATGTCTTCAGCTACACAACGCTGAGATGTCATGACAATGAGCCTAATTGTTTTTGGGCTACTCCACCTGAATAATGATACAATGTGAAATTAATGACAATGATTACTGAAGATTTATATTGCATTACAAAAGACATTGAAAAGGTATTCGGAGCATTAGAAACACTGAAATGGAATACAGACAGTTATTCCAAAAAATATTTTTTATTGCCTTATTTTCCACTTTATAATGCACCTCACATTCTCAAATTGGAGATAGGTGAAAGGCCATGCTAGCACCCGCACCCTCTGCTTACACAACCATGTGCTTGTAATCTGAGCAGAATGTGGTTTGGCGTTGTCCTGCTGGAAAATGCAGGGACGTCCCTGGAAAAGACGATGTCTGGATGGCAACATATGTTGTTCCAAAATGTGTACATATCTTTCTGCATTAATGGTGCCCTCACAGATGTAAAAGTTACCCATGCCATGGCCACTGGCATACCCCCATACCATGACAGATGCTGGCTTTTGTACCTGATGCTGATAACAGCTTGGATAGTCCTTTTCTTCTTTGACCCAGAGAACTGCGGTTTTGTTAAAACTATTTTAAATGTTGACTGTTCGGACCACAAAACATGATTCCACTGTGCTACTGTCCATCTCAGATAAGATCGAGCCCAGAGAAGTAGGCGGCACTTCTGGACACTGTTGATGTACAGTATAGCTTCTGCTTTGCATAGTAAAGGCTTAACTTGCATCTTTGGATACAGTGGCGAATGGTGTTGACTGACAAAGGTTTACCAAAGTAATCCCAAACCCATGTCAGGATATCCATTACAGACTCATGATGTTCAGAGATCACGATCATTCAGAAGTGGTCTTTGGCCTTGCCCTTTACCCACCGAGACTTGAATGGATTCTTTGACTCTGTTAATTATATTGTGCACTGTAGAAACTGAAATGCCCAAAATCCTACCGATTTGTCTTTGGGGAATGTTGTTCTCAAAGCGATGGATTATTTGCTGACACTGGGCGAGCCTCGACCCATCCTTGCTCTTGAAGGAGTAGAACTTTTTTGGAGACCCCTTATTTACAGTGCTATGATTGCATGATTGCCTCACCTGTTTCATATCACCTTCTTCTAACTTGTCACATCGCAATTAGTCCTAAATTGCCCAGGTCCCAACTTCTTTAGAACGTGTTGCATGCATTAATTTAAAAATAAATGTTTACTGTCAAAAAACTATGCAGTTAATTTAGGTAAAACATCAAATGCCTTGTCGTTATACGTTTTTGTTTAAATACAAGTCAAAGTGCATTTACAAATATTTTTTATTAGCATTTTCCATGCTGTCGCAAATTTTTCTGAATTGGGGTTGTACAACATTAAAATGCTTTTTTTTGTGCACAACTGACGAAAACGTTATATGGACTGAACGTATCATACTAACGTTAACTGTTAGGGCTGCTACTCGGGTCAAATAGTTAGAACATTACGTAAATTGGTAAACGATTTAGTGTAGGCTACTAAAACAATCACCAAAACCACATGAAATGTAAAAAATGTTAGAAATGTGATGGAACCTACATGTTTTTCACCTTGATGTTCTTCGGTATGGATACATTTTATGTTCTGATCTCAACAAGTCTGTGCCAATTAGTGAGTAGGCACCAATCAGAGGATGCATTTTAATGATGTTATCATATAGACTTCACAAAGTATTTTACAGTATTTTTAAACTACGAAATAGAAAACACTAAGGTTTTTGATGCAAAATATCAAACCATTTTCATCAAGCTTATCAAATACAAATTACAAAATATTTTGTATTTGAAATTCATCAAATACTGCCCATCCTTGCGTGCACATATTATGGGCGTTCAACATCATCTCATCGCCGGTTGGTCAAATAACGCAAAATAGCCATTTACATGTATGTAGTTAAACCTTTTTACATCTGAAATACTGACAAATCAGAGTTTTGCATCAAAGCAGACCTTGAGGAACTCATTGCAGTACGAACGCTGCCCATCCTTATAGCTGTATTGGCGCGTCCTGCCCAGTGCCATCACCTGTTTACTGTTGACTCATTGCAGTACGAACGCAGCCCATCCCAATAGCAGTACTGGTGCGTTCTGCCCAGTGCCATCACCTACCAGCTCCTGTGATCAGCTGACGTAAACTAGCCAATCCAGTTAACCGTAGCTCGCTAACCACGTTAGTGGAACCACCAGCCACCTAGCAGCAACTATTTATTTACCGTACAGGACACGAAACCTTCGTTTTGGTAAGCAGCTCCCTTGCAAGTTTGTTTCCATGTTTTTAAATGAAGGCAATAAGAACACAAGCTACCGATTATGTAAATTATGTAGCAAATGCATTGCCTACTGTATCTCGTGATGTGATCAGCAACTAGTCAAAAGATAGCTATTGTGTTACAAACTATGTAATACAATTACCGCACATATTACAACTGTAGCCACGTTACACGTTAGCTAATGGTGTAGATATCGAATGCAAGTGAGTTTAGCAACATGCCGCTTGAGCGTTGAATTGCCATCATTGCCACTCCTTGTCATTGCCAAAGAGTCACTGCTTTGCTTTAGCTATAGGTTGTTGTTGAACCCGAGTGTCTTGGGCTCGTGTCATTTAGTACAGGGAGTGGAATGTAATTTAAATAGACTAACACAGGCTAATACCCAGGCTAGAATTAATCGCAATTATTTCAAAACCATATTGCTGGATATGGGCAGTGGGCACAGAGAAGCTGGTTAACCTTGTAGGCATTAGGTCTACGTACTTACATATCATAGCCACATCCTCCCCTTGGACTGGTTTAGATGTAGATCATCTATTATGTGGCTGGAATTTTGGTCGGGAAGCAATCTAAATCAGTCTAGGGGATGTGGTATATACCTTTTTTGTGCACAATCCATCAGTGTCTGGACACAGCATTTAGCCGTGGTATATTGGTCATGTAACACACCCCACGGAAATTACTTATTGCAAATTATGAACCAGTTACCAATACAATTAGAGTAATAAACAATGATTGATGTGATATCCATGGTATACCGTCTTATGTACCACAGCTGTCAGCCAATCAGCATTCTGGATTCAAACCACACAGTTTATATTTGTACAGGTGCAGCTTAAAAAAAATTAATATAGTGGAAAAGTTCAAATGTCTCTTAATTTAATTAAAAAAGGGACACCTTCATATATTTTAGATTCATTACACAAACTTACATATTTCAAGCCTTTTCCCCCCAATTTCATTACAGTGTACAGCTAATAGAAAAATTCAGTATCTGAAAATATTAAAATATAATGTTTATCTTACCAAAATGTCAACCTGACGAGTTTCCTGAGCCTTTAATCATTGTCTGGTTCAGTACACACAACCAGAATCATAAGGAAGACTGCTGACTTGACAGTTTCTTCAACGCTGCATCAATGAGGTGTGGCATGGAGGCAATCAGCCTGTGGTGCTGCTGAGGTGTTATGGAAGCCCAGGTTGCTTTGATAGCGGCCTTCAGCATGTCTGAATTATTGGGTCTCTGCTTTGATAGCGGCCTTCAGCATGTCTGAATTATTGGGTCTGGTGTGTCTCATTTTCCTCCTAACAATACCCCATAAATTCTATACAAGGTTCACGTCATTTGAGTTGGCTAGCAAATCACAGTAATACCATGGTCAGCAAACCAGTTACCAGTAATTTTGGCCCTGTGGGCAGGTATAAGTCCTACTTCTGCCCTTCTACATTCCGTAAAAAGAGAAAACACTTTTTTTTGGGAGTTCGTGCGTAACATTAGGCTAGTTCAGTGAAAAATGTAACTGCGAACTTCCACGGATGGAGTGAAATGTGCAAAGAAATATGAAATTGTATATGCAGTGTGCATTTGTCTACTGAACATAGCCAGCATGCGCCTGAATTAATAATACAAATTAATGTTGTATTAATATTCTGGTGACAATTAGAACTAATGTATTATGTTAATACCCCTACATACCGTACAAACACAAATTATAGGAAAACTGTATATTTGCAAACACCTATTTTTATGACATTTGGGTCACGATGGTTTGTCATTTTGAAAATGTGGGTCGCCGGAAAAAAAGTTTGAAAAACACTGCTCTAAAACCTCCTGGTAGACGTCTGCATTGACTCTGGACTTGATAAAACACAGTGGACCAACACCAGCAGATGACATGGCACCCCAAAGCGTCACGGGCCGTGAAAACTTCATACAGGACTTCAAGCAACTTGGATTCTGTGCTTCTCCACTCTTCCTTCAGACTCTGGGACCCAGATTTCCAAATTAAATGCAAAGTTTACTTTTATCTGAATAGAGGACTTTGGACCACAGAGCAATGGTCCAGTTCTTTTTCTCCTTAGCCCAGGTAAGACACTTCTGGTGTTGTCTCTGGTTCAGGAGTGGCTTGATACTAGGAATGCAACAGTTGTAGCCCATTTTATTGGACACGTCTTTGCATGGTGGCTCTTGATGCACTGACTCCAGCCTTAATCCACTCGTTGTAAAGCTCCCCAAAGTTCTCGAATTAGCATCGCCTGACAATCCTCTCAAGGTTGCGGTCATCCCTGTTGCTTGTGCAGCTTTTCTTACCACACTTTTCCCTTTCAGTGAATCTTCCATGAATATATTTTGATACAGCAGTCTGCAAACAGCCAGCCCTTTCAGCAATTACCTTCTGTGTCATACCTTCCTCGTGGAGGGAGTCAATGAGTGTCTTCTGGACAACTGTCAAGTCAGCAGTCTTCCCCATGATTGTGGTTGTGTGTACTGAACCAGACTGAGAGATTATAGCCTCAGGAAACTCTTCTGAGGTTGACATTTCTGTATTATAAATTATTTATTACAATATTTTGAGATGTTGGATTTTTGATTTCCATGAGCTGTACAATGTAATAATCAAGATTGAAACAAAAATGCTTGTAATGTCACTTTGTGTCATGAATCTAAAATATATGAATGTGACCGTTTTTTAATTAAATTCTTTTTTTTAGATGCACCTGTATAACTGTTTACTGCTTTAATTGTGTTAATATATTATCATTAAGTCATTTCAAGGTTGAAAAAATGCCAATATACAAAAAACTGCAAAGTGTTCTGCCTAACAACAGCGCTTTGTTGTGGTATGTTAGCTGTACCACCCCTTCTTTTGCAAGTTAATTTAAATATATATATTTTGGGGTATTTTTCTTACTTTGACACGACAGACTAGGAGGAAAGGTAGTGAATACAAGGAGCAAGTAAGTCGGAAGCTTTAACCGCTACACCAAACGGCGGCACAGATTTTGTCAGTTTGTTTGAAAATAGGGCAGTCATTCATTCAAAGTTAACTGATAGCTATCAAACATACAGTGCAGCTAAATTCTACAAACACTTTGTAGAGTTACTCTTAGCATTGGCAAACCATAGTTGAGCCTCATCAGATGACCAATCGCTGCCCTTTACTGTTCTACTGAACCGTGCGTGCACACCCATTGGACGGAAGAGGCTGGTTCCTAAAGCTTGACCTCTTTGCATGGGAAGAAGATTCAGATCAGATGCATGGGCTGAATTAAAGCAGGTTTACAGGTGCCACACACAGTAGACTAATACACAGGCTACCCAATGACAGGCTTGGTTGCTGGGTAGGTTGTTTGAGATCTGGGTTGGTCTGTGCACAGGGTTGTTTACGCAGGTGTTTATACTGTTTATGCTGTCTACTCACTGCCTTCAGGGTGTCGATTTAGTGAAAATCCTAACATTAACTATTGACACAGAGTATGTTAAACTGAACCAAGATCAGTGTCTAGCGGCAACCTCATTCAACATTATTATAACATAATAAATTGAATTTAAGAGCACCTTTCCAGCAACCAAAGGAAACTGAATAACAATCGAAAAAAATATCAATCAGGCAGTAGCTGACATATGAAGTGGCTTTTGATTGGGCAGTAGCTGACATGTGAAGTGGCTTTTGATTGGGCAGCAGCTGACATGTGAAGTGGCTTTTGATTGGGCAGTAGCTGACATGTGAAGTGGCTTTTGATTGGGCAGCAGCTGACATGTGAAGTGGCTTTTGATTGGGCAGCAGCTGACATGTGAAGTGGCTTTTGATTGGGCAGCAGCTGACATGTGAAGTGGCTTTTGATTGGGCAGTAGCTCTAAAACTCAAGGCGGTGGGAGTCAATGAACAGTGGTGTGATGTCAAAGCCTTAGAGGTACCTGATAATCTAGTCCTATTCAGTGCATGTCAACACATACTGTAGTGTAGCTTCAGTTGGCCTTTTAATTCAGGCAGAATATTCTATGGAACAGTTTAAAGTAGTGTACCAGCATGTACAGATAGACCAATACCTCCCAGTTTTAGCTGGGAACGAACTTATTTCACATCCTCTTTTTGAAAGTTACATGCCAGTCAGTGGGGTTTTTCGCCTCTTCTTCCGAGATGCTAGAAAGACTAGCATTTGTGATACTGTGATGTTTAAAACCTTTTACTAAGTCTGTGAGCAAGATCGGACAGTAGATGAATCATTTAATGGACTATGGTGTTGTGTTGAACGTGTTAGTACCAGAAACACAACCTTGACTTGGAAGATGTGATGGATACAATTTTCAGTGCCAGGCTATGCCCACACTGAATGACAGACTTCTATTGTACTGTAGATTCTGGGGAAGATGGAAGCCTATCTTCTGTCATTAATATGAGAGGAGAAAACAACTAAAATCAAAAGACCCAGGAGTAACATCAGATTATTGATTGTGTCAGACAGTCACGTCTGTCTGCTGTCAGGATCCAATGGAGTTGACCCACTCCGCCATGCAGATCTCAGCGATCTGTTGGTCTTTCTGCATGAACTGCCTGTTTCAAGTCCCCCCACATCTTCTCAACGGGTTTAAGTCTGAACTTTTAACTAGGCTGCTGCTGAACTTTACATTTGGTGTCTTAACCGTTCTGATATAGACTTGCTTGTGCGATGGGAATCCTTGCCTTGTTGCATGACCCAGCTGCGCTTCAGCTCATGGGGGCATGGCCTGACCTTCTGGACCATCCCGTTACAAAGCAGAATGAATGTTTTCTTCAATGACGGCCAGTTGTCCAGGTCATGATGATGCAAAGCGTCCCCAAAGCATGACACTGCCACCATCAGGCATTAGTATAATGTTCTAAATGTGGAATGAAATGTTAGATTTTTGGGGGCCCAAGTTCCCTTTTAGGTGACCTCTAGATGAGAATTAATTTTCTTCTGAGTGTCTTGCAATTCTGTCTTTAGAATTTGACCCTTGACTTTCTGGATGTTGTTCTAAGGTTCTTTGTGACTTCCTGGATGATTTTACACTTTGCTTGTGGAGAGATCTGGGCAGAATGGCAACTCCTGGGTAGATTCACAAATGTTTTCCATTCAGACAGTTTGTCTTATCCCTTGTTTGTAACCATTTACAGGCATCAGCAACGTTCTTTCCCCAGAGGTGTTCAGGAACGTCTTTTGATGTTGGTATGAATTGGCTTTGGGACCTGTGTGCTGACTGCTGTGATTGGAGGATGAGCCAACGTTAGTCAGATTTCTATTGGGCTTTCAGGCCTGATTGTTTACCGATGTGTTCAACTGTAATAATCACTTTTTATTGGCTATAATTAACTAGGGGAGCAAT
Organism: Umbra pygmaea; assembly: GCA_016801145.1. Taxonomy (NCBI): domain Eukaryota; kingdom Metazoa; phylum Chordata; class Actinopteri; order Esociformes; family Umbridae; genus Umbra; species Umbra pygmaea. The sequence continues at coordinate 2,049 of JACXGM010018330.1, read as the reverse complement.
CACTTATTCATGCCTGAAGATTGTGTGTTTGATAATACCTACCACAATAAACAATATTTTTATATAATTTTTTTATTATTGTAGTAAAAAAATCTGATGGGGACAAATATTTTTTTACAGAATATACTAGCCTGGTTGTGATAAATTGGCACTTTATGTTTCCTATGAACTCAGGCCATTTCATTAGGTTGCTTCCTATCACGCTATGCTATTTGAATACGTGTTCATAAAAATAATCCTGTAAATACTGATAGACAAAAAAACTATATGTATAACACTGATCTATATGTATAACACTGAACTCACAATTAAAAAAACGATTGCATTTTAACAATGCAAAGACTTTTGCCTTTCAGTGGAGAAATGGTTTGAGCTGCGTTTCTGATTCTATTGTGCGTCTGAATTTTACATTGTTACAACTTCACCTACTGTAGATTTGGCTACAGCCAAATGTCCTACATCTGAAATAAAAGGCTCAGAAAAAGCCCTTGTTGTTTCATAATTATTTCTGGTTCTTATCAATAAGGCTACTTCTATCCCTGGTCAATGTCCACTTAGCTACCGCTTCATGTTTCACTGATATAAAGCAATCTGCTGTTTCACTTCACTGCTTCTCTCATCACAAATTAAAGTTTGTAACTTTTGCATTGTTTGGCGGGGTAAATTCCTACTTGATTGAAAACACAAAAGATGGCTAAGTAATCAGACATAATTACCTCGATACGTTGCTCTTAAGTGACTCCTTGTGGGCAGTTTAGGCGCCTGTGAATTCAATCTTGTTTGTACAGTCAATGAATGCTTAACCTCCCACATATGTACCAACTTCGTGTTGAACAAGCAGCCTGATAAGACACGTGCTTGGAGGAAACATGATCGATCTTCGACCATCCTGCACCTGCTGAAGTGTTGCCGACGAGACGGGGATAGAATTTAACGAATACCAAACCTAGGCCTGTTTCTAACCTCTGACTTTTTGTCTTAAAATTATTTTAAAGCACAGTGAACACAGCTTGTTTGAACCCTGATTTAAATCGATTTGTCTTCTTCTTTTCCTCTCACAGGGACGGCAACCCTGTGCATGCTGGGAAGGCCCCTCCCTAACCCCTCCCTCTCTACTTAACCGCACCGCCCTCCTGATCCTGACGCATGGCGTCTAACAAACCCAAGGGGCAGAACTCCCTGGTCCTCCACAAGGTGATCATGGTGGGAAGTGGAGGAGTCGGCAAGTCGGCCCTAACCCTCCAGTTCATGTACGATGAGGTGAGACCTCTGGCCTGTCACCGTGTTTGCTCTCCTGTCACCAGTGGCTGGTTCAAACACGGTTTCAATCTCTTCACGAACTGGTCACTACTCTAACTCGACCCAATCACTGAAATCATTGCAGCGGAACGCATGCTGACCACAAGTCATCACATCAAATGTCCTCGATTGAACCAAGTCATTTATCCAGATGGTACATGTACTTTTTTCTCAGGGGAGGGATCTGCCATGAGTCTACAAATACAGGATAGCTCTGTACAGTATGAACTTTTGCATCAGTTCCACCCCCCACACATGTATTTATATTTATTTTACACACACACTCTTTTGTACCTAAGTGGGGACTTGAGAAGTAATTTTGACCTAAAACTCAATGTTCCCTATTTCCTAAACCTAACCCTGACCCTAAACCTAACCCTAAACCTAACCCTGACCATAACCATACCCTTACTCTAACCACAGTAACCCACATTTAGTGTCTAAAATTAACTTTTCAATAATGCCTAAACCTAACCCTAAACCTAACCCTGACCATAACCATACCCTTACTCTAACCACAGTAACCCACATTTAGTGTCTAAAATTAACTTTTCAATAATGCCTAAACCTAAACCTAACCCTGACCATAACCATACCCTTACTCTAACCACAGTAACCCACATTTAGTGTCTAAAATTAACTTTTCAATAATGCCTAACCCTAAACCTAACCCTGACCATAACCATACCCTTACTCTAACCACAGTAACCCACATTTAGTGTCTAAAATTAACTTTTCAATAATACCTAA
>JACXGM010018329.1:0-19121 GCA_016801145.1 Umbra pygmaea | reverse complement strand
TCATCCGTGAGGATCTCAGAGTAGAGCTGCTGCTCCTTTGCGTCGAAAGGAGCCAGTTGAGGTGGTTTGGGCATCTGGTAAGGATGCCCCCTGGGCGCCTCCCTAGGGAGGTGTTCCAGGCACGTCCAGCTGGGAGGAGGCCTCGGGGAAGACCCAGGACTAGGTGGCGAGATTATATCTCCAACCTGGCCTGGGAACGACTCGGGATCCCCCAGTCGGAGCTGGTTAATGTGGCTCGGGAAAAGGATGTTTGGGGTCCCCTGCTGGAGCTGCTGCCCCCGCGACCCGATCACGGATAAGCGGATGAAGATGGATGGATGGAATAAAGTCAATTAAATATTATTTTAAATAATTAAAATAGGATTTCTGCTGATATGGGTGAGGTTTTTGGCCTGTCCCTCCCTATGATTGTTCTTTTTCACCAGGATGTTTCATCTGTAAATTAGGCAAAATTATCAAATTTTCACATTTCCATTTTGTGGCAGGTATAGTCTCATTGTTAAATAATGTTCTTGGCATACATATAGATTATTTTGATAAAATATTAATAATTTTATTGATGTTCCCTGGATTCATGTCAGGCCTGTTACCCACACCAAAAAACCCATTTAAAATAATAGTACTTTCCAGTGACATCATTACAGGAATTTGCATAATCTCTCAACCAGGTTTCCAACAGTTAGCACACAGGTACATTTTTCTCTCTATAATGTAGCATTTTTGATGTTTTATGAGGTTTGACTGGGTGGGGGGCATCATACAAGGTCAAAACCTTTACCATGTTTTTAAAGTATAAATGTAAAAATGATTCATGTTCTCTATTATTGTCAAGGATAAATGTAGAGGAGACAGATGCGGGTGAAACGGAGTCTGTTTAATAACTCAAATAGACAGAATAGCAAAACAGGCTTGCCAGACGTTCGTGATAACAGCAAATAATAATCGACACTCCATAGCCATTGCCCTCGGCTTATATAATGTTCCCAAATAGCCGGTGATTACCAACCGGCCGCACCTGCGTGCAACTTAGAGAAATCTAGAGTTAGTATTCCGGTGATGGGGCGCGTTGGCAGCGTCCGGGTCTGGGTGTAGATGTGACAGAATCCCCCCTTCCCGGAACGGCTCCAGCCGCAGTAGAGGGGGAAGAGGTCCGAGGACGACCCCGTCGACGAGGACCAGGGCTCTCCGGCCATCGGCGATGGAACTCCCTGCAGAGGGACGGATCCCGGATGTCCCGCATGTCAACCCAGCTATTCTCCTCCGGGCCGTATCCCTCCCACTCCACCAAGTACTGAAGCCGTCCAGCCGACGCCGGGAGTCCAGGAGAGAACAAACCGAATAGGCGGGCTCACCATCGACAGACAGAACGGGGGGAGGCGTGTCCGAAAGGGCGCCCTCATCCAAGGGACCCCGGATGGCCGGCCTGAGGAGAGAGACATGAAATGTCTGTGATACTTTCAGGTGACGTGGCAACAGAAGTGTATATGATACATCATTCACCCTACGGGTGATGGGAAATGGCCCGATGAACCGGGGCGACAGCTTCCTGTAGGGAGTGGAGAGGGGCAAGTCCCTCGTGGACAACCAAACCCTGTCCCCAACTCGGAGCACCGGCGCCTCCTGATGGTGTCGATCTGCCTGGAGTTGGTGCTGGTGGACAGCACGCTGTAGGCGTGTGTGGGCAGCGGTTCACAGCCTCTCCGCCCGACGGAACCAGTCATCCACCGAGGGGATCTGCGCGGTCCCGGGATGCCAAGGTGCCAAAGGTGGTTGAAAGCCTAGGACACATTGGAAGGGGGTTAAACGGGTAGAGGTATGCCTTAGGGAGTTCTGTGCGTACTCCGCCCAGGGTAGTATGTCCGCCCAATCCCCTTGCCGGTCATGGCAATAAGAACGGAGGAACCGACCGATCTCCTGGTTGGTCCGCTCCATCTGACCGTTAGACTGCGGGTGATAGCCAGACGACAGGCTGACCGTTACCCCCAACCGTTCCAGGAAGGATTTCCAGTCACGGGACGTAAACTGCGGGCCGCGGTCCGACACCACATCCTCCGGTAGCCCGTAGTTGTGGAAGACGTGTTGGAACAATGCGTCAGCTATCTGGAAGGCAGTAGGAAGACCAGGAAAAGACAGTAGCTTGCATGATTTAGAAAACCGGTCAACAACAACCATGACAACGGTACAGCCTTGAGACGATGGAAGGTGTGTTATGAAGTCTACGCAGATATGCGACCAGGGCCGATGTGGTATGGGGAGAGGGTGTAGCTTACCAAACGGCCGATGGCGCGGACTGGTGCATTTTGCGCAGGTAGCACAGGAAGACACGTAGCGCCGAACCTCCGCAGCCATCCGCGGCCACCAGTATTTGGAACGGAGCTCTTGGAGCGTACGTTGTATACCGGTGTGTCCCGTGGTGGGCAACGTGTGAGCCCACACCAGCAGGCGGTCCCTCATAGCGGGTGGCACATAAAGAAGCCCAGGAGGACAGGCAGCAGGTGGAGCGTGGTTTCCCTGTGCGCGCCGTATGTCCTCATCCACCTCCCATACGATTGGGGCAACGATGCGCTCCGGCGCGATGAGAGGCGCTTCCACGCAGTCGTCGGTCCCCTCCCCATACATCCTGGAAAAGAGTCAGCCTTGATATTCTTCAACCCAGGACGATACGAAATGGTAAAATCAAACCTCATCATGAAGAGGGCCCATCGAGCTTGGAACGCATTCAGTCTCCTGGCCGTCCTGAGATACTCCAGGTTGCGGTGATCCGTCCATACGAGGAAAGGGTGCGCGGCCCCCTCTAACCAGTGCCGCCAGCATTCCAGGGCCTCCACTGCCAGAAGTTCACGGTCCCCGACAGCATAATTGCGTTCCGCTTGGCTCAACTTCCTGGAGTGGAACGCACAAGGGTACAATTTAGAGGGCTTACCCTGTCGCTGCGAGAGGATGGCCCCCACGCCCACCTCCGAGGCGTCCACCTCCACCACAAAAGGAAGAGAGGGATCCGGGTGACACAGGATCGGAGCTGAGGTGAACCTCGCCTTCAATTCCCTAAAGGCCCTCTCCGCAGCAGAAGACCAGGCCAGGTGGCGTGCACCTCCCTTCAGCAGCGCGGTCAGGGGTTCCGCCACCGTACTGAAGGATTGGATGAAGCGCCGATAGTAGTTGGCGAACCCCGGGAACCTTTGTAGCTCCTTAATGGACTTAGGAGCAGGCCACCGCAGTACTGCCTCCACCTTGTCTACCTCCATTTCGAGGCCTGAGGCTGTGATGCGGTAACCTAGGAAAGCGACAGAGGATTGATGAAACAGAAACTTTTCGCCCTTCACATACAGGTGGTTAGTCAACATTCTCACCAACACCTCCCGGACATGTACAATATGAGAGGCATAGGTAGGGGAGTAAATGAGTATGTCGTTAATGTAGACGAGCACTGAGCGACCCAACATGTTCCGAAATATATCATTGACGAATTACTGAAACACCAAAGGAGCGTTGGTCAGGCCGTAGGGCATTACGAGGTATGCGTAATGCCCCGAAGAGGTACTGAAGGCCGTTTTCCATTCATCGCCCTCCCGGATACGCACCAGGTTGTAGGCACTGCGCAAGTCCAGTTTTGTGAAGTATCGAGCCCCAGACATGGATTCCACCGCAGAATGAATAATGGGAAGGGGGTACCTGTACTTCATGGTGATTACATTCAGGGCCCGGTAATCTACACAAGGACGCAGGCCCCCGTCCTTTTTCTTGACAAAGAACACGCTAGAGGTGATGGGCGACGTGGATTCTCGAATATGCCCCTGGATGAGGCTCTCCTCCACATAAGTCTCCATGGTGCGGGTCTCCGCCACCGACAGAGGATACACCCGGCTGTGAGGCAAAGGGGCTCCCGGCAGTAGCCTGATGGCACAGTCCCCGGGTCGGTGTGGCGGCAGTGCGGCAGCCTTCGTCTTGGAGAAGACGTTGCGAAGATCATGGTACTCTGGGGGCACAAAAGACAAAACGTCCGGAGTGGAGTTGGGACTCTCGATTGACGTGGTTAACAACGACACAGACAGGCATCTCTCGTGACACTCGGGAGCCCATTGGCTGATCAGTTTGTTCCTCCAATCGATTACGGGACCATGACGTTTCAACCAGGGCATACCCAAAACAAAGGGGTGTGACGGAGACAGAATACAAAAAAACCTGAGTACCTCAGTATGATGGTCTCCTACCCTCATCACCAACGACACGGTGCATCGGACGATTCCTCCTGTGCCCACCGGCCGCCCGTCAATCGCCGACACCGGAATGGGTGTCTTCAGGGCAACACAGGAAATAGACCGATCTCTGACCAATGTGTCGCTGATGAAATTCCCTGCTGCCCCGGAATCCACCAGTGCTACTAGAGCCTTGTGGGAAGGGTATTTAGGGAAGGACACAGTAATTGTCATCACGTCATTAGAGATGGGAAGTACTGAAAGGGATAGCCCTACCTTAGGCGGAGCTTGGCGAACCCCTCCAGTGATGCGTGTTGTCCCACCTGCGCTGGGACAGTGTGCTTTCAGGTGTCCCCCCTCCCCGCAGTACAGGCATAGTCCCTGACGGAGTCTCCGGCCTCGCTCCAGGAGGGACAATCGGGTGGTGCCCATCTCCATGGGCTCCTCCGGTGCAGGCAATCTAGGAAGCGCGGGAGCGCGCCCAGAGGGCTTCTTCCTGGCGCGTAACAGGCCGTCGAGCTTCACCGCCATGTGGATCAGCTGATCCAAGGTGGCCTCCTCATCGCGGCAAGCCAGCTCGATTTTAACCTCCTCCCGAAGTCCCTCACGGAAGAGAGAAAGCAGAGCCACTTCATTCCACCCACTGGCCGAGGCTAAGGTCCTAAACTCCAGCGCGTACTCAGCGGCCGTTCGGGTCCCCTGCCGAACCTGGAGCAGCTTGTCCCCTCTCTCCCGACCCATAGGAGTATGATCGAACACAGAGCGGAACAGATCGGTGAAGCACATGTAATCCCTGGTCTCTCCCACAGGGCAGTAGCCCACTCCAGAGCCTTGCCAGTGAGCAGGGAGATGAAGGTGGCAATCCGCGCCCGATCCAAACCCCGCTGGCTAGGGCGACTAGACAGGTAGAGGTCCACCTGGAGCAAAAAGCTGCGGCAGCGTTCCGGGTGACCGTCATATTTATCCGGCATAGCCACTTCCCAGCTTCCTCTCGCCCCCTCCCTGGAGACCTCGGGTTCAGTGTTCCATAGCGCAGTTGGCGGGGTGTCACTTGGTCTCTCCATCCGGCGGAGCCGCTGTAAAATCTCCTCCCGAGCCACCTCCAAATTGCCCAGCTGATTGTGGTGCTGCTGAAGGACTCGGTCTCTCTCCCCAAGGGCATCCGCAAATTCATCTGTGCCCGCTGCCTCCATAAAGGTCAATTCTTCTGTCAAGGATAAATGTAGAGGGGACAGATGCGGGTGAAACGGAGTCTGTTTAATAACTCAAATAGACAGAATAGCAAAACAGGCTTGCCAGAGGTTCGTGATAACAGCAAATAATAATCGACACTCCATAGCCATTGCCCTCGGCTTATATAATGTTCCCAAATAGCCGGTGATTACCAACCGGCCGCACCTGCATGCAACATAGAGAAATATAGAGTTAGTATTCCAAAGATGGGGCGCGTTGGCAGCGTCCGGGTCTGGGTGTAGATGTGACAACTATGATGAATATCTACAGGTAATATACTTTCAAAATGTACACCGCCTGCTTTTGTGACCTAGCGCTATTTGCTAGCAATAAGCAAAATAGCTTGAAATCGTCAAGCCTGTTAATGTCAAGCCTGTTACTTCTCTAGAGTAACAGGCATGACATAAATTAGTTTTCACACAGTTTATCTGTATGAAATGCCACATTTTTAAAGGTCATTCTGTATTATTATTATAACTAGGTAATGTCCACATTATTCAGTGTGGGTGGCATATGAGCAGCATCACATTTTCAGTTATTTTTGTTGGTGAATTAATCTGGTATTTAATGTATTACAGTGGTATTACTGAGATTCTTGTTTTATTTGCATAGTTTTAACATTATTGTATTGATTTTATATTTGCACTACACTTTTACAGATGTTAGTTGTATGGCATTAAAGTGATGGTTCAGAGTAATATAAACCCTTGGGTCATTTGCACCTTGACCTCGAGCTAGACAACCCCCCCCCCCAAGCTTTTTCCCTTGTTATAACATTGGTCAAGTTAGCGGGATCAGACAAATGGCTTAGTGCAGGCGCTAATGGAACCAAGTTGGTATCTCGTAAATAACCGCTCTAATAATGCCGGGAATATTACCAAACTTTTACAGTATTACAATTAGGTTTTGTACTTATAAAACGAGGCATTGAAAAGTTTGTAAGTACACCAAAATTATTTTTAAATAACACTTGCCTGATGGCTGCTACTCTCGGCTGCTAGGCTATACATGTTGTCCTCTGTGCGGGATCCCGCGGTAGCAGCCAACTTCTGGTGTACTTACCAACTTTTTAATGCCTCGTTTTTACTGATCTGTTTCAATAAATGTTTTCTTTCATAATGCTTGTCAATTACACATGCAACTGCAATGACAAACAAGAGCAGCCCAAATCTTGCAAAGTAAAACCATATATAAAAAGATGGATGCATGGGCCTGATTACAGTACACTCAAAACATCAAATCTTTTAGAAATGTGCTTCACTAACACAACTATGCCAATCAAGTGCTAAACAATATAATGTAATTCAAAAAGGAAAAACTATTCAGTATTATGTACAAATATGTGCAGTGCATGCTGAAGAATGTGTGTCCCATCATTTCTGTTACTTTGGTCATTCATGTTACTGTGACGTCAGGCCTGTTACTGTGATTCACTTGATTTTAAATGTAAAAATTGCAATTAAAATGACCTTCCAGGTTTTACCATTGTAGTGTAAGCGATATGGTATTTTGGACAAAGCCCTATTTTTGATATTTGACTTGTGAAAATATAAACTTTTCTAAATTGATATGTCATCACACTCCAACATTAAGATGATCTTAATCATCAAAAAAATGAAAAATCTGAAGTAATCCTAGTGAATAGAGGGACTAAAATACTGCTTATGTATGTATAATATATTACATATTTCTTATTGAAACTATAGTATATAGTAACACTTGTGTCGGTAACAGGCCTGACATAAATATCCTAAGATGAAGTAGATAAATATTCATAAAATAAAAATACTGTATACGTAGCCTCAGATGGCACAGTATAATTTCTTATTATTTTAAGATGTTTCCATGGATATTCAAAAAATGTTCAAGTTATTTCATATTTAAATTTTCCAACGTTGAAAAGGCACCGATTTTGTGGAATCACCCCTGTAATTACTGGATATAACCATGTGTGACGTCACCCATTGGTTTGTAATGATCTGATTTTGGTCATCGAATTTGCCGTTACGGGCCCATACATCTTGGTTGCGGATCTGACGATTTTAGACGAGAGGGAGGAGTAATCTAGCTAGCTAACTGATATTAATTTGGATACTAACGAAAAACAGTATTAAAACAAAATGTAAAACAAAATGTAACGTTACTTACCGGATAAAGTGAACTGCCAACTCCTTTGCGTGTCTTGTCATACAACCGAACGCCATAGCCACGCCCTAAACGCCCCTTTGCTTTAATGCCGATTTTAAAATCAACGAGACCATAATTCAAAAAATGAACATCATGATAAAATGCAGAAGGCTTAAATCTAGTGATTAAGATCATGTACTCATTATGAAAATGAGTATTACATTATGTCTCTCACTCTCATAGGCTATTATAGAAACCGAGCTCTTTTGCAACCAGACGTATCGCCCCCAGCTGGAATTCAGATAGAATGCAGGTTTAAGGCACTTCCTCATTTGCATCAAATTACCAAACCCGATGCTCACCCTGAGGTCTGGAGGGGGTACAATTAAACAGTGAGAATCCCTGTAGGTTAAAAGGTGCCTGTAATGTATGTCTGGGATTTCAATCCTCTTCCTAGGGTCTCTCAGATGTTGTAGCTCTGAACAGGTACACCTGACTCATTAATTTAATGATTGATGTTAAATCCACAATTAAAATGGAGAACCGAATGTGTAAGCTAGCTTAGAACAGGGGGGGTATTGCACAAAAGTAGAATAAAGAAATCCAGGATAATTGAAAAAGCGCAGGTTGACATAGTGTGATCTGCTCATCGCGGCTTAATCGGTTGCACGTTTGCCGAGCCAGGATGAAAAGGTAAAGCTATGTCAAGCCAGCAGCTGTAGATATTCTGGATAAGTGCATGTTCCCGGCTTTCTTAAATAGACCACTGTATCGATCACAGATTTACTGATGCAGAGATGGAGATGACGCGTGCAGTATATTTTTCACCCGGTGAGCAGCTACCTTTTATGGAAAGTTACGAGGAGGTGAAGCATAGAATATGCAAAAAAGGAAATACGGCTGCTGTTAGGATTTAAATATATATATAGAGTCAATATGTGGTTATGACAGAGCCAAGAGATTTGGTGTATATAGAAAAGAGGAGAGGAAATAGGACAGAGCCTTGGGGAACATGGATGGAATGTGTCCATGCAGCAGACAATGACGCAATGATGCAATCCAAGAGTTTGCAGAGCCGAAGATGCCAAAATCAGAAAGGGTGGAAATTAGGATATGAAGGTTCACAAAGTTGAATGCCACAGAAAGATTTTGAAAATGAGAACAGAAAAAAGAGTGTTATCTTGGGCCTTGCAAAGAGCTTCTGTTACATGGAGTATAGCAATCTCAGTTGATTGGCCGATCTTGAAGCCTGACTGGTTAGGGTAGAGGAAATAATTCTGAGAGAGATAACTGGAGAGTTGTTTGGAGAGTGCATGCTCAAATGTCTTGGAGAGAAAAGACAGGAAGGATACTGGCATGTAGTTTTTGACATTGGGGGGGTCAAGTATTAGTTGCTTTAGGAGGGGAGCAACTCTTGCTATCTTCAAGTCTGCAAGAACACATCCAGTAGTCAGAGATGAGTTGATGAGAAAAATTAGGAATTGGAGGAGACCTCCAAATATGGTCTGCAGAAAGGATGAGGGTCCGCATGGCGTAGTGGGCTAAGTCGCTGTATTGCAAGACAGTCTACATCATCATAGTCAGTGGTTTGAGCCTGACTATAAATTCCCTGTCTTTCTCCGGACCTCCTGCACGAGCCAGCACAAATTGGCATAGTGAAACTGCTTGCAAACATACTATAAAAGATTGGTGTTTAAATCTATTAAAAATGAAAATATATGGTAGATCTTTAAGACATATTTTTTTCTGAACAGCCATGTACAAAGCAAAATCATTTTTCTTGAGAATTTTCCAGTCAAGACTTGTACAATTAAAATTACATTTACAATGTTAAAGATCACCATTAACACATTTGTTATACTACAGGGTATCAGTCGTGCACTAAATAGTTAATTTCACTATATGCATCATGTCAATTGTACACCCTCACTTCCTCAGCACCTTTGGGATGGGCCCGATACAATATTTTCATGGGGCCCAAAATCCTTGGAGGTGCCCCTGTCTGTAGTGTTGGTCAATGTTTTATGCTCCCAATTTTGAGTATATATTTTTCTCTAATAGGTTGCTGAGGAAAATCCCACTGGAAAAGAACCATCATTTGATATTTGCTTGAGATCTGAATTGTGTTATCCAAATCTGGACCAATAATCCCAGAACTTTGTCTTCCTATGTCAAAGTCCTTTTTAGATTTGATGTAAATCTCCAACCCATGGAGGTTTCAGAATCCACAGACGTATGAGTACTCGTTCTTCTCACAGGTAGAATACATCAGTGCTGTAGTCAAGACCACCTAACCCGAGACCAAGACTAAGACCAGAGTGTTTCGAGACCGAGACAAGACCAAGACTTTTAGGGGCCGAGACCAAGCCGAGACCAAGACCGAGGGAGGGCGAGACCGAGTCAAGACCAAGACCAGCGCCCCACACTACATGACACAATAAAATGTGAAACATGATTAAAAGAGCTTCTCAATTTGATCTGAAAGATCTGAATTCACGTAAAAACACAGATATTAAACACTGAAAGCTGAAATAAACTTAACCATCGTTTTTCAATACTCCTGGGTGACTTCCATCATTTAGTACAGAATGTAAAACAATTATTCATTGTTCATCACTAAAGTCTTCACTTTTCTCCACCTTTTATCAACAATACATAAAGTTATGTGGTTTTTAAACCAACAACAATCCTTTTTTTTCATAACCACATAGCTAAAAGTGTAAAAAATGCCAAACATTTTACATTTAAAATGCAGAAAAGCAGTGTATTGTAATGAATAAAATAATTCTATGTGAAATGTTGATGTTTAGGAACAACTATTGTAAGTAAGAGTCTTTTATAGCTTTTATGTGTAATCAAAGCAACAAAAGATATCTAATACAAAGAGGTCAGAAAGTCAGTGGCCTAACTGCATGTGATTTATAAAAGTACAACATTTGTTTATTTGGGAGCAGTTATCAAAAAGTAAACACTATATAAATCAATGGTATTTAGGCCATGACATTTTTCAAATAGGTAAACAAGGAAGTTAAATGATTCATATGCTATGAGCCAGAGAGTGTGTGCTGGTAAAAAAAAAATTGATCTGCAACTGTAAATTGGAACTTAAGAATTAGCTCTCTGGAAGTAACGTGCCATACAATAACCTATTTAATTTAGTCATTTCTCATATAAGTTGAGGCGCATTACTCAGTCTCCACTTTCTGCTCATATCTCAGGTTAGCTCTCTCACTCAAACGAGGGAGCCTCACCTCGGCGCGTAGCTTTAATGTCGGGAGCTGTATGCAGCTAACAATAACTAAGGTTGATGTAACTTAACATTAGCTACACACGCGCAGCAGTTTGTCTACGTTACTCATCGATCAAATAAGATTATGGTGGGACAAAAATTTGCTTTGGAGCAGGAGCATCAATAAGAGCACTCATTAATGTGGAGGGCATACAATATCGATGGTTCATAAAACTTAGAACCCAGAGCCGTATGTAAAGATGGCTTTATGGCTCTGTTAGAACCGGTTCTCGAGTGGAACTGGTTTTCAATCCCCATCCGAGGCAGGTTGCTAACGTTAGCTAGCCAGCTTTGCTTAACATCACTCTTACACATAGATTACCTTACTTTGTGCTTCCTTTCTAAGTCACAATAAAAGTTTGAAGTAGTCCCCACCATCTCTGAAAACAAGCACTGCAGTATACAAGAAGCTGTATGCTTTCTTCTGGATGTTGTTTTACAAATATATTCTTTATGATTTTTGTAGCCGAATTGTATTACTGAAGATTTTGCAGACATCTTCTACCGCTCCCAGACAAATACAGCTCACTTTCTTGGGAGTGCGAGTAAAAGGGGCGGGGATGGGTGACAGCGGTAACAAAAATACATAATTAGCCATGAGTCACGTTATTGCTTGGATTTAAATCAGTACGTTTTACATCTAATAAAAGGAAGGATGTTAACAAAAAATAGAAAATATACTGGCAATTTAGTGATATTTCCACAGTTATGGTCTTGACTGGTCTTGAAAAAAAGTCCAGAGTCCTCAATGTCCGAGACCTAGACAAGACCGAGTACAAATGCGGTCGAGACCGAGACGAGACCGAGACCATCAAAAAGTGGTCTCGAGACCGGTCTCGAGTATACTACAACACTGGAATACATCACTCTTTTTCTCGTATTGACTATTTCTATGGGACCATTTTTTTGCTCCCGAATGTGATCTTTTCTGAATACCTGCCCATTGTAATATCTGACCATGGTCCATTAGCACTTGAAATAAATCAACTAAACCTTGCACTCCATTCTGCTAGAGATTCAACTCTCTTTTCTTATCCAATACTAACTTCTGTACCTGTATTACCACCTCTATTGACAATTTCCTTCTTTCTAATCAGACTGGCTCAACTTCGCCCTCCCTCCTATCAGAGATACTTAAGCCCTAGCAAAGAGTTGTGATTAATTCTGACTCTTAATAATTCTGAAGCTTGTAGGGCCAAATTGAAGAAAATGTCAAGGATATTTGGGACCTAGACCACCAATATGCATGGAGTTCATCTCTGGGGCTGTATAAACAATACTTGCAGTCCGATTGTAACATTTTAACAACTAATGATCCGGCCACCTACTAGGAACAGAGTGACAAGGTGAGCCATCTATTCTTCAAGATTCTTCTAATTGTTTTATTTCTGACAGTGAAAGACTCAATGACACCTTCAAATCTTTCTATTCCTCACTTCTGTGTTCACATCTGAGTTCCCAGCAGACACTGCCTATATGATTCAGTTTATTTATGCGTTGGACATTACTGCTATTGCCACTGATGTTGCAGATGTCCTTCACTCTCCTCTGAGACAGGAAGAGGTGGTTTTGTCTATTCAATCTATGCAAAGCAGCAAAGCCCCAGGTCCAGACAGGTTTACAACAGTTTTTTTTAAAGAAAATCTACTCTAGAAAGGGCTAACCCTATGCTTATCTGTGTATATCTAAGTCATTTGATTGTGGTGTGCTAGCCTCCTTAATGTTGATGTAAAAAGCTTGCACAGCTGCTGTAGTGGATTTTCAGATTTTCTGTAGTGGATTTTTAGATGTTCCATAGACTGTTTATAGCAGCTGTCTAAGAACTACCAGTCTCTCACACTCTTGACGACTGCCGGAGTGAGACCCAGAAGGAAGGGGGGACAAACCCCCCACTATGGGTGGTCAAAGAAGAAGCTGAGATCTCAACATTATACTGTCATGATATATCACTTTGGGGCTTGCTGGATCATCCCATAAAGGGAATTTTGGGTTTACTACATGTAAAGCTTTATGATTTTCTCCACAGAGCGACTAGAAGAGATTAATGCTATCTTTCTACAGTGAAGTATAGTCAAATGTTGTAACCCAGTCCTTTGTTACAGCCCGGATAGCGCCGCCAAGGCGACGCATAATCTAATTGTTAATGTACTCTTTTGTACTCCAATTCCAGCCAGTGAACTGATCTCTATTTCGTATGCAGCGGGAGTTGTGGGCGTCCCCTCTCGAGGGGAAATATAAGTCTTTGTTTAAGGTTAAACAGATGAGATTTCTTTAACGACTCTCCTGGCCCACGTCAGTGCGTGCCATAGCAAATGTGTTGAATAAATGTTGTAATACACTGAACCGTATAAGACATGCTTAGATCATAGATCATAGTTTAGAAGTGTAGACGTCATGTAATCCTTGGTATTGTATTGTATAATTCTGTGTCCGGTTAAAGCGTGTACTTCAATGCCCTTTATCTGGAATTAAATATTATTCTCTTTACTAAGTTTTGTCCGTCTAACGTTCTAATCATTTCCCAGAACATCTCTGGTGGAGTCATTATTGGGAACATAAGCTATCTTGTTGCGGCCTGCTCTATGTTTCTGTCTTTATCACGCACCCAGTTCAAGCTAGGTAGCCTACGCACTGTTTTCTGAGTATCGTGGGTGGCGATGAAGTTTTCCCGAGTCGCTCTAGTTTTTCATTCCATAGCTGTTTACACACACGGATAAATGATCATTATGAGGTCAGATAGTTAGATAGGAAATATCAACAATGGTTATACTATCAATCCTCTATATACATTGATTCAGCTTTTCTCCTGTCTCAACTCAGACTATTGCAACAGGGGAGAAAATTAGATATATTAATCATTAATGCCTTAACTTCATAAGTGCACATTAATTGTTATTTTTACCTCCCTACTACACTGCTAGTGAGGCATCTGGAGGTGGTCCTCCCAGCAGTAATTTCGGAGGATTAGACAGGTTTTATTAAAATATAATTTTTTTCAATATTCAGACCTTGTTGAACATTATCTACTACAAATGTTTTTCAAACTCCTTTGAACATGTGATCTCCCTGGAAGCAGTGAAGACCTTCAGTAGAATTGAATGTGAGTACCTATGTACTGTTCTCAGTAAATTTGGATTTAATTACAAATTTAGCTCATGGGTGAGGCTTCTGTATATATCTCCACAGGCCAGTGTCTGCTCTAATAACACTCACTCTGACTGCTTTGTACTGGAACATGGGACCAGACAAGGAAGCCCTCTGTTCCCCCTACTCTTTGCTATTGTCATTGAGCCCATTTTGTTGGCTTCGCGGGACTCAACCTCTTTCCAGCATATTCCTCCCATCTCTTGTTGAAAATGCCTTCTCTCTATGGAAAAGGAAAGGCATTAAGGCCTTCCATTATCTTAATAAAATGAAGTTTTTTTAGCTTTCCCAACTTGGCCTCTTAACATGCATGGCCACCATCTCACTTTTATCCTTACCTACATATGAGACATTATGTATCTTCTAAACTTTCTAACTTTCCAGCCTACCCCCCACCCAACCCTGGGATGTGTTGACTCTTCTACCTCAACAGAAGGCACTTATTTCTAAGGCCTACTTGTGGATTATGTCATTGGACAAAAACTCCACTAACATATCTAAGTCTGCCCGGGAGCAGGAAATGGGTGTTGAATTTACAGGGGAGTGGTGGGATAGGGCGATTTACAGAGTAAGCTCCACTACATCTTGTGCCTGTCTCTGATTTATACAGTGGTTCATAGAGTTCACATCTCCAAGTCCAGACTGTCTAAAATCTACCCAACTTTGATTGATGTT
Source organism: Umbra pygmaea (assembly GCA_016801145.1). Taxonomy (NCBI): domain Eukaryota; kingdom Metazoa; phylum Chordata; class Actinopteri; order Esociformes; family Umbridae; genus Umbra; species Umbra pygmaea. The sequence goes on along the minus strand of JACXGM010018329.1, from coordinate 4,457 downwards.
TGTGACAGATGCCCCATGTGACCATATGTTTTTTCTACGCTCCAAACTGAGAAATTATTGGAGCTCTATATTTAACATTTTATTTGAAGGTCCATTTTCCACCATTCCCCCTTGATAAATGTCTCCGAAGACCTGCTCTTATTAAATCATAAAAATGCAGATAGTGTTGCCCTTAAATCTCTATTAGCTTGACATAGGATTATGTTGCAGTGGAAGTATTCTCAGCCTCCCTTAACCACTCTGGCTGGGTGATGTTCTTCCCTGCAACTTGAGAAAATCAATTATTCTCTTAGGCATGGGGGAGCAAAGTACGGCCCTTTGATCCGGCCTGCAAGATATTTTTTAAATGAATTAAAAGCCCTTCAATGTCAATTGACGCTTGAGAACATCAAAGCGTCATATCTTTCAAACTGTACATGCTAGAAACTAACGCTTGGTACTGTTGGAAATTAGGGTATTTTGTCCATGTGTGTTAATCACAACCAGAGATATTGCATCTCAAATGTGGTTACTTTTCGCCAATTTTCTGTTGGTTAAATAATAAACATTACAGACAAGAAGCAGGAAGTGAAAATGAAAAATAAATATAGGACTGTGTAGGACTTCACCATGCACTAAAACAAGGTATTTGGCAGGGGAAATATGTACATACAGTGTTTTATTAACTTATTTGTATGTCCCCCAAACTATGTCACACTGGTTCTCAAGACCTGGAGGCATGCCAATACAGATTTTAAAGTTAGGCCATCATGGTTTACATGTATTGTACAATAATTAACACAAAATTAAACTTTTTGGTATTGTTTCACCCTATGACATCATGCATGTAAATCATTGTCTCAAAATGTTGGGTTTTACTTATCTCGTAGTTTCAGAATGCAAAAGTATAAGGCAGTTCACTGTAGGACAAAGTATGACCCTTGCAGATGACAAAATATCAACATAGTGCCAAGTGGGCTACAACCCTCTTGAAGGGTTAATTTCATTTGAATGACTATACATATGTTGTTTTGTCTTGATTCGCAGGTGTCAACAAGTAGGCAAAATAATCTTGAAACAAAATTTTGTGATAAAATTCTGACAAGTCAAACAAGGAAATGTGTCAAAGTTTGGTTGGTGTGAGGAAGGACATGGAGAAGAGTTCTGAGATGCTTTATTGAACTCTTCAATGCAAATATTCTCTCTTCTTGGTCGTGCAGCAGAATACCATAGGAGTTGCACAACGTGATATATTTGATAGACCACTGCATGAGAAGTGGGATTTTCATCCCCTTAAACGCCCAGAAATTTCCCAAATTTTCGGCAGTTAATGACAATTTACAGCCTGCAAACGTTGCGTTCGTCTATGCCACATATTGACGGAAACGAACCATGACGTATGTGGAGAGCTCACGGAGGGCCGTAATGGCACTAATTAGCATATGAATAGCAGCAAAACGGCACCTGGCCTGAACTTCCTCACTCAGAGCTGATGGCTCTAATTAGCATATGAATAGCAGCGATACCACGCCTCGCCAGAGAATGTTTGGCTGGCCTGATATTCCTCTCTTATTATTGGATGAAACCACTACTTTTAAACAACACAAATCACTCATGATTGGTTGGCAGATCTGTCACTATTGGTCACCCTGGGTCATTTTAAATGTAAATCACAATAATAATCATATGTATATTGTTTCATATATATACACATATATTTATTCATTCATATGATATGCTATGATGTTGTATATTTACGACATTGTTATCCTATGGGCTAGACTGTTATTCATATCAAGGACATTCATTAATTTAGAAAAGGAAAATGTTTTTATTGAAATAACTTTATTTTTAAAACAAACACAACTATGTACAAAGCGTAGGAGATCTGCCTGCACTACAAATGGCACGCTCATGAAACAGAGCCCAAAAATCTACAGCACGGTGAAATTCTGTTTGCCGCCTCGGAGCTGTAGGTCTCTAGCGGCATGGTATTTGAATTTAGTCCATTTTGCCGAAGTCTGTGGTGTGTTGCCCTGTACTTTGGAATTGCCTCCAACCTTGATTGCAGCGTGGCACAGAGCACGGTGAGCTCCTGGCTGCGAAGAGCTGGAGGTCGCACAATCCATCCAGACACCCCGCCAACAAGTCTTCCTCGTCAGACATCAGGTCTATTGTGGCGCACTTCCAAAGGTCCACCTCATCCGTAGCTAGCACACTCTGTCTCGTTTCCAGCAGCTGTAAAAAAAATCAATAAACACAATCAGTACCTCATGATGCACTGCGTATGGACACGACATATCTATTAATGTACATTAAAAATAGTCACATTAACCAAAAATCTATTCTAATCTAATAGTCTTACCCTCTTTCTTCTCGCTCGACTCCGAGCTGAACTCTTCACAGCTTCCGCATGCAATGCCAGATCTGGTTGTTTGTACCTGAAGTTCCTGCGTACTGTTTCGTACTACATCTTACAGGCGGCTGGAAAACAATTAAATGAGAGTGGTATGAATAAAAAAACTTAGTCACAGTAAAATTAAACAAGGAAGGAGAACAGTAAGTTACTTACAAACAATTGCGTCATTATGAGCATTGTGTAAATCTGGACTTGCAGACATGTCTCCGAGCAAATACGAGGTCACAGAGTAGTTATGAGGCGAGGTGAGTCTGAAAAAAAATGTACGGTTAAGATCGGAATCCGTTAACATATCCATTTCCTTATACAGAATAATGTAAGCATATTTTTTAAATCGTACCCTTGCTCCGGTTCGTAGCGCCTACAATTTGTCTCCAAATTGTGAACATGGCGTACTGCTTCCTGTAAATAAAGAGCAAAAAATGCACTTTTATTAAGCAACTTACACTGGTTCTGCTCACTACTTTTAACTTGGACTACTTAGAAAAAAGCTAAGGCCTATATTCTTACTGCTATCTTAGGATTTTGGACCTGTCTTCTCTTCTTGGTGTTAGTGCCTTCCACACAGTTTTTTTACTGCAAAGCAGCCAAACTATCCTCTATGGACAGCAATCTGGAGTTTACTACCGTGAACTGCTTATTCACATCGGCACCAAGCAGAGTTAGCTGACGAGACATCCCACTGATAGCATTCAGCAGTTTCTTTTCGCCGGTCTGCGGACTGGCTGAAAGGGGTTGATCGCGTCCATGCAGAGGAGTTGGAGGGGAGTTGAATGCGAGACGCCGTCCAGCCATTGTAAATCGCGAAGCAAAAAACACAGGAAATGCAGGAAAAGGTCCATCACGAATAATATTAAATAAATATACTGCTGCTGTATGAATCATGCCCATGACCTCGCACGTGATTGGACAAGGGCTAGAAGGTGCGTCAAGCTCCTCCAATCACAAAGTACTCCATTACCCAGATTTCTAAACAATCCCACAGTGATGCCTCTGATTGGTGGAACTCCATGATGTTATTGACACAAACTTGTGGTTACCATGGGAATTTTTACCGAGCCCGCAAAAAGGCTGTGTTTCCAAATCTGGCAGATTTAAATACCCTATTGCAGAACTACGACCAGCCATTATAAAGCAGTTTATAGTTGTTAATGTTGTGTTAAAAGGTACTAGATTCAAACATGGTATTGCACAAGTTTCATTGCTTCATCCCCATCCAGACTGACATTTTTATGGAAAGTCAATAGAAGTTTGGAGCGTGCAGGGAACAGACACGTCATAACCAGCATCATTTCTGCCTGTTGAACACATTGCTGGGAGATGTGTGGTTAACACATCCACTGTGCATTTAAGCAAGACCTAAGAAAAGGTTACTGTAGTCATGCCAATATGCACAGTGGTTGAGCTCTAGGAGACTTATATTGTTTCCAAGGAATACACATTTTACCTTTGGTTGCAAATCCTTATTAAAACTAATTGTTGAAATAAATAGTTTTGTAAAATAAATAGTTTTGTGCATCTTTTTACCATAACATTGGCCATTGCAAATGACATACAAAGTAATTAATCTAGCATACTTTCATTAAATAAATCAATTCAAGCTAAAATTTAGGTCTATAATTAGGCTATACTGAAGCTGACCTATTTATACCAGAGATTCTTAAAGGAGTGTTCCACAGTAAATCAGTTTCATAGTATACCATTTACAAACGTTACCATAGATGATTTATGTCATATACACGTCTGTTCTTTTTCAATATATCAGAGAAAAGCCGATAGTATATTTCAGTTCCTTTCGCATCCACTGGGGGACTTCTGTATCAGTCTAAACTTGAGTTACCACAACTCCCAGAATTCCAACCAAGCGAATTTAGTGCCTGTCCCCGCTTGAACACACCGACACAGAACATGGGCAATTCAACAGCACACCTCTGTAGAGCTGACGCTAGAAAGTTATACATATTTTTTTTGAAATTGTAGTCTAATTTCTATTCATCATGCCCGTTTGGTGTTCTGTACCTGGTTGCAGAAATTACAAGCAAGCACAAAAAGGAGTAAT
>JACXGM010018328.1:7901-19222 GCA_016801145.1 Umbra pygmaea | reverse complement strand
AGGCCGTGAACTTTTCTCACTACTGCCGTCTGGTAGACGTTACCGGAGCATCAAGGCACGGACCACCAGACTTAAAAACAGTTTCTTCCCACAGGCCATTCGGCTGCTCAACATGGAACACAGACACTGATCGCAAATCGTCTGTTGAGCACTAACACTCTCTGGTCACTTTATGCTCTCTACATCTGATGTAGCAGAAGCAATTTTCCATGCCAAATCTATAATATTTACTACTTCTACTGTTGTACATTTTCCAGACCACTGCTCAGTACATAGCGTTTTATTATTATTATTACTATTGTCATTATTATTTTAAAATTCTTATATTGTTGTAGTTCTTGTTTTTAAGCCCACTGCATAGAATCGCCGTGCCATGTCAAAATAATTTCTCTGCATAGGATGATGTATGTTATTCGATGCATATGATAAATAAACAACTTTGACTTTGACTTTGATATGTGAGAAGTGGGTGTGAGATACTGGTGAATGAGTGTAGCATTTTGATTTGTGTTTGGCAAAGGCATTCTAGTTACTTGCTGTTAGATTTGTTTTGCCATGATTAGGGAATTTTGTGTAGTATTTTGAAAAAAGTGTTTTATGCAATTGAAAAATGTATCAAAGCGGAGAAATAGCTTATGGTTTTGGAGATTTGATGTGTAGTTTTGCACATTGAGTGAGAGGTTTCAAAAATCGTGTGACATGAAAATATTTTTTTCTGTGTAAGCTTTTGGAAAATATACACAGTAGAATACCTTTTTTAATTTAAATAAAGCCTTGCTTGTTTTAAAACTGTTTTAACACTAGAACCACCAGGCCTTCCAAACTACCTATAACTGCCAACTGCTGATGCCCATTAGCCTCATTAGCATTTATCATCCTCATTAAAAACCACTCTCCTCCGCAGCCTCCAGCCAAGCCATCACTGCATCAAGCGATTAAGAGCATCACCTCTATTGTGTTTTTATAGGCCTAAGTAAAATGGTCTCAAAACAGATTAATTACATTGACATTTTTGTTGTTTTTTAAGGTATTATATAATAGGGCTGCTATTTGGATAATCGATGAATATGTTGGTTATTTCTTCGATTAATCGATGAATCAGATAAACAAATTAACAAATATTTCCATAACTTTATTTGAAAAAAAATTGTTATTCCAAATTGATCATTTTAACACATAACAGACCTAAATGTATGCTATAAAACATGTGCAAAACATGTGCTCATTTCTTTAGTAAGGTGCAAAATATGGTATTTTATACCTTGTTTAGACAGACCTGAGATGTAAAAATTATTGTCAACAAAACAATTATAGAAACAGCTTTTATAGAACATAGTTGTAAATAACCTTATAATAAGGCCTATCAAATAGTAATTTTGTTGCTTTATGTATTTTACCAGTTCTTGCTATTTTGACATATATACTATTTTTGATTAGGAAAGACTTTTATTTTGAAACGGACTTTGGAGTTTCTACTCTGCGCAACAGTTTTATTTTACAATAAAAGTAAATCACGTAGTGAATAGGCCTGGCAAACTCGATTCATTTTAAGGATTCTGGTTATTTTGAGTCACTCACTAAACTGATCCGAGTCACTTGAGTCATTATTGCCAAATCTCCAATGAAACTCAGTCCAAGCCCATTCTCTCTAACCACTAACGTAGTAGGAAGTTCTGTGGATTCACACGGTGCTGATTCACTATTCCAGAGTTTAGTAAAAAACATTTATTTTAAAAAGGCACACATGAAAAAAGAAACACAACATTTAGCCACGCATAGGCAATGTCATAATAATAGATGAAAAAAAATGTTCCAATTACTAGAACAATATTACAACAAAAATAAATATAACAATAAAATATATTCAATACAAAAACAACAATAAATGGAACAAACATGCAAAATGTGCAAATAACAAATGCTAAGAAAAAACGCCATAACTACTTACATTATAGTAGTGCTTTTGTTGTGGATTTGCTTTACCCTGACTCGAGGAGAGACTTCACTCGCTCGTCTGATACAGATCCACTCGTGACAACGTAGCAGGATGATTCGCGCGATTGACTGACTTACGCAAGGACTCATGAGTCATCCGCAACTCATGAGTCATCCGCAACTCATGAGTCCTTGACAACTTAAAGGTCAAAGGTACTTTATTTGTCACATACACATACATGTAGCGAAATTCATTCTCTGCATTTAACCCATCCCTCAAGGGAGCAGTGGGCAGCCATTTACAGCGCCCGGGGACCAACTCCAGATCTAAGCCAGTGCCTTTGTCAGGGGCACTGACTGGAGAACCTAACCTGCATGTTCCATTTTTGATGATGGTGGGGGAAACCGGAGCACCCGGAGGAAACCCACGCAGACACTGGGAGAACATGCAAACTCCACACAGAAAGGCCCGGGACGACCGGGGTTCGAACCCAGAACCTTCTTGCTGTGAGGCCACAGTGCTATCCACTAGGCCACCGTGCCTGTCCTTGACAACTCATGAGTCCTTGACAACTCATGAGTTGTCCGCAACTCACTCATGAGTCGTCCGCAACTCACTCATGAGTCGTCCGCAACTCACTCATGAGTCGTCCGCAACTCACTCATGAGTCGTCCGCAACACACTCATGAGTCGTCCGCAACTCATGAGTCCCATGGTCTGCGAGTCTGCAATGTTTCCGGCTCTTGAGTCTGCGGATCGAGAAGTTCCTATAACCTGTCTCGGACTGTCGCTCTGCTCACTTGGTTGCTTAAGTTGAATTGTAGAGTTGTGTTTGCCCATGAAATTGTAAGTTATAAAGCTTTTGGCAGCTAAGATGGCTAGGACTAGTAGTAGCTAATGTTACAAGAGTTTTGCGTGTGGCGCTTTTATCATTTTATATCGAATTGTATTAGGACTCAACTGATCCGGGTTAATGATACTAAAGACTCACAACTCATGAGTTATTTAAAAAACTCGGGTGAAAGTTTTTTTTCTCACGACTCATACAGGTTTAGTAGTGAAACTTTTAACAAATTAGCATCCTCGAAGAGGCACAAGGTTAGCATACGTTGTAATACTGTAATAGTAAGAACTGGTTTGTGTTCTAAATTAGTTTTGCACTATAAGTCTTTCTGTTTGTTCACTTGGACACTGCCGGGTTGTGTTAATGAGCTTGCTAGATTAACGTTAGCTCTACCGCTTCTGCTTTACCACAAACATTAATTAGCCAGCTAGTTAAATACACTTGTTGTGCAATGTTGAAGTGGATTTGATTTAATAGACCTTTTAAGCTGGATCGCGACCAAACACTGGCTATTTGATAAATAAGAACTAACTGCTGTGGGAGGAACTATTCCTCATTTCAATAATGCTGTTATTATCTAGTAACTTACCCTGCTGTGAGTCCCCTTCGCTTATCGCTTCAACCTTTTTTCTTTTCAAGTGCTCCCTCATTACGATGGTGCTCCAGTGCCATGCCATTTGTTTTACAGAGTTTGCATGTAAAACTTTTTAGTTTAATTTAAAGTGAAGTTCTGCCATAATATCCAAGATTTCGGTCAGACAGTTTAAAAAGTTTTTACTTTAAACACACAATATGTGGTTTTTGGCCGCTAGGGGTCTCTTAATCAAAATAATAGCAAAAGATGTACTTGGATGACATCGGGATGTAGTGTGGGATCATGGATTTTGTTATCGTCGTCAATGACAACCTTCCAATCTAGCGTCTCTGGCAGAAAAAATGTTCACTGACAAAGTAATGTATTGTTAAAAATATTATAACTTCATGCACGTTATGTTTGGCGGTTCCCTGGAACTAAGAGCACCTAGAGGTGAAAGGTTATATGACGCCATTGATGTAAGACAAAATGAAACATCCCGTGTCTTCAAATTATATTACAAATTTCTCTGGGTTTGAAAGTTGGTGGAAACATTTAGGATAATGTAACTACACAAGTAAGAAATATATATTTTATAGGTATAGTGATGTTTGCTTTTTAATGCAAAGTACGTTTGGAAAACTACAGATTGTACTTTTAAGTGACATAGCTCCACCACACAGCGAGCAACAAAACAGACCCAACAAATCGATAATGAAATTTGTTTACAACAATTTTAGTAATTGATTTTTATCGATTTCATCTACTTGTTGTTGCAGCCCTATTATATAGCAGTACAATACAAAAATCTGCATTATGGTTCTATGGCGCACGCATTATATATACTTTTTTTCTAATATTTTATATTCAAATACAATAGCGAGCATTTCAGCTGGTGCAGTGTAGATTTTGAAACAGTTTTTAATAATTATTGAATTATCTGCTTGCCTCAAACGATTTGCGTTGACAAAATAAATAGACATGAAGCGTAAAATTATTTGGGTTCAAGCAAGCTTTGCATTGCATAACAGGACACTGTAAATACATGTTTACAGAGGTTGAACGTTTTATGTAGTTTTCATAATAATAACTTCCTGGGCATTCAATAGTTCTTTCATAAATCCCTCTGCGCTTCCATTTATGTCCTGCGCTATGCAAACTGAGCACAAACAAACCCCCACACGAGGAATAATAAAATAACTACCTGTACTTTTATATATTTTTTCATTTGTAGCCTAATGTTTTCCCCATACTACAGTTATGCTCATATAAAACTTAAATGCTGTTTGATTGTGTTGGGATACGAAACAAAAATATCAGTTCTTTAAGCAAAGCATAAATGATCTGTAGCACATTGGTTCTGTAGCCTATATGACCTGAATGCATCAGCCCAAAATCGCAACTTCTGAAATATACAGTATGTATGCCTATACTGTACGCTGAAAATCCCCACACAAGGAATGTTGTAGCTGATCATACAAAAAAACATACACATTCCTTTTTAACTGATCATTCAGGAAAACAGATAGATTCCTATCTTTTATTTCCTGCAAATCAAGTAGATTGATTAGCTTTTTAATACGTACATCTAGCTCATCTGTCGTTCTGCCTCCTCGTATAACTCAGGGTCATAGTCTATTCATATTCTAAAAGAAAAGGAAAGTTAACCATGTATCATATGATCATATTTATTTGTAAATTGAATAACAAGTATTATTGAATTACTTATCTGTTACACTGCAAATTAATTTGTGTAATACAGCCTGACAAGATAAATAGACTTAAGTGTAAAATTATTTGGGTTCCAGCAAGTTTTGCATTGCATAACGGTTATTCATTTTGCCCTGTATCCTGGATATATTACATTGAAAACAAAACAATTTCACATCAAACATTTGTCTTTGTGTTTGCTAATTAGAGATTAAAGAATTAGAGGCATTGTGTAAAACATGTTTTATTTTGTTGATGTATAATGTAAAAAAAGATTTCAACTATTTCATTCAGTATTATTCATGTTTTTTCCATCAGTTTCCTGGATATATTAGGATAGGATTGTGTAAAACCCTGAATGATACATACATGCCAACTTTGAGAAATGTTAAGGAGTACCACTTCAGCGTACTGGCCTATACATTTAAGTTTTTTTAATTATCTGAATAGCTCAGTCTCACTGGTGAAAAAATCACTAACTAGTGTTGGTATATATTATCAAGCCTGCATTTAAAAATCCTACATTTGTACTTACAAAGAGAATTAAGAATGTGCTTATGCAAAAAAGTGAGATTAATCAAACGATCCTATGACCGTTTTATGCACACCGGTATAGAAAATCCCAATTGATAAAAACCAATTGTTCTTAGCGTCAGTGCTGGTGCACCGACTATACGATTTGCGTATCAACACACCCCTAATTATCTGCAGGAAACATAAGCTACAATGAGGTTCATTAAATGTACAACACAATCCAAATTTTCAAGATTGACAGAAGGTGCTGTGTAGTGTAAAATGATGAGCGCATGATTGTTACTCGCTTCACCAGTAAAAAGTAAAACTCTGCTAAAGATAAATGTGTATTGCATTGAGAAACATGCTGTTCTTCAAACAAACATTTTCAACAAAAAATAATATGCATCTAATCTGTAATAGCGTCATAATTTGGCCTAAATAAATGCCATGATATTTGTCCTGCTGAATAAATTGTATTCCAACCTCATGCAATCATATTTAGAAGCATATTTTCCTTATCGCCAGTAAACTGTGTGGAATGCTGTTTGATTCATATAGCCTACTCTACTATTCTTCAGGTGGGATTTTATGTCAACCTGGGTGCCATCTACAGTATTCATCTGACCGTTTTTAGGAAGGCATATATGTAACGTAATTTAAACAAACTCAGTATGATTCCGACCGTTTGAGCAATGTGCGTAATATTGTAGGGAAAAAGTATGGCACATCCATACCCGTACTGAATGATCATACTGAATAGTGCCCCTAGCACTAACCCAATGAGTTTTTTTAATATAAAATAATTTTATTTTAATATTTACATCAAAACAAGTCTGCTGAGTCACTAACTTTGTTAAAGGGTTTAGCCTATACTGTTTGAATTCCGATGGTCTCTATAATAATTCAACAATGGTTTACACGTCTATATGAAACAAGTGAAATTACAGTTTGTTGAAATTACTATCTTGTCCCTAAAATACAGTGCCTTGCAAAAGTATTCGGCCCCCTTGAACATTTCGACCTTTTGCCTCAGTGGGACACAATCATGAAGTGGAACGAAAATTTATTGGATATTTCAAACTTTTTTAACAAATAAAAAACTGACAAATTGGGCGAGCAAAATTATTCAGCCCCTTTACTTTCAGTGCAGCAAACTCTCCTCAGAAGTTCAGTGAGGATCTCTGAATGATCCAATGTTGACCTAAATGACTAATGATGATAAATAGAATCCACCTGTGTGTAATCAAGTCTCCATATAAATGCACCTGCTCTGTGATAGTCTCAGAGGTCTGTTGAAAGCACAGAGAGCATCTTGAAGAACAAGGAACACACCAGGCAGGTCCGAGATACTGTTGTGGAGAAGTTTAAAGCCAAATTTGGATACAGAAAGATTTCCCAAGCTTTAAACATTCCAAGGAGCACTGTGCAAGCGATAATATTGAAATGAAAGGAGTATCAGACCACTGCAAATCTACCAAGACCCGGCTGTCCCTCTAAACTTTCAGCTCATACAAGGAGAAGACTGATCAGAGATGAGGCCAAGAGGCCCATGATCACTCTGGATGAACTGCAGAGATCTACAGCTGAGGTAGGTGAGTCTGTCCATAGGACAACAATCAGTCGTATACTGCACAAATCTGGCCTTTATGGAAGAGTGGCAAGAAGAAAGCCATTTCTAAAAGAAAAAGTGTTGTTTAAAGTTTGCCACAAGCCATCTGGGAGACACACCAAACATGTGGAAGGAGGTGCTCTGGTCAGATGAAACCAAAATGGAACTTTTTGGCAACCATGCAAAACGTTATGTTTGGCGTAAAAGCAACACAACTCATCACCCTGAACACACCATCCGCACTGTCAAACATGGTGTTGGCAGCATCATGAGAAGATGGATGGAGCCAAATACAGGACCATTGTGGAAGAACCTGATGGAGTCTGTAAAAGACCTAAGACTGGGACAGAGAATTGTCTTCCAACAAGACAATGATCCAAAGCATAAAGCAAACTCTACAATGGAATGGTTCACAAATAAACATATCCAGATGTTAGAATGGCCAAGTCAAAGTCCAGACCTGAATCCAATTCAGAATCTGTGGAAAGATCTGAAAACTGCTGTCCACAAACGCTCTCCATCCAACCTCACTGAGCTCTAGCTATTTTGCAAGGAGGAATGGGCAAGAATTTCAGTCTCTCGATGTGCAAAACTGATAGAGACATACCCCAAGCGACTTACAGCTGTAATCGCAGCAAAAGGTGGCGCTACAAAGTTTACTTTACGAAAAGTTAAAAAACTTTTTTTTATTAGCTGAATAATTTTGCAAGCCCAGTTTTTCAGTTCTTTATTTGTAAAAAAGTTTGAAATATCCAATAAATTTTGTTCCACTTCATGATTGTGTCCCACTAGTTGTTGATTCTTCACAAAAAATTACAGTTTCATATCTTTATGTTTGAAGCCTGAAATGTGGCAAAAGGTCGAAAAGTTCAAGGGGGCCGAATACTTTCGCAAGGCACTGTACATGTATTTTTTAAGGTCAAAACGAAGTCTGCTTTGCATATAAAAGTCTTTCATGATCGTAAGAATAATAACGGCGTGGGCGGGTGAATACCATGCTACAATTAATAAAACTATGAATTTTGTATTGGTTCCCAGCAAGTGTTGTTTCTAGATTTTGTTTGTTCATGGCTTCATGTAATGCAAAGCAGAATCGGAAATTAAAATTCTCAGGCAGATTTTATATTTACTTGTAAATGCAATCCCAAATGTTATTTAATTACTTATTTTGTTAGTGTAATATCTGAAAAGTAGAATTACTACAAACACTGCGACATATGCCCATTTGTGATTTATGGTAGCATTGTAAACAATAAATATGTTTTTTTAGATCTTCCCATCAACACAGCAAACAAATATTATTGAATTACTTATGGCTTTTCTTGTGTTTTTAAAATAAGATGCAGTTTGTTTTGTGTCTGGCTTGTTTTATCTGGTTTTACATTATCTGTTCAAATAAATAGGGACTTCAACAAATAAGGAATTTCTGACTCTCCAAATAAAGTGTAACCCGTTATTTTACTGAATATATTTTTTAAGTGATGACCGTGTGAATACTCAGTCTTGCTGCTATATGGTATCGTGTACCATATCAACAATGTTATGAAATGTGTATTTTGCTGAACCAGAAATATTAAAGCTACATTGTGTATTTGTTTGAGTTGATTCTTAACCCCCCTTTGTTCTTTCAAAAATATGTGCACATTCATGTGTAATTACTTCCACCAACTAATCAAAGTATTCTCGTAAGCATAGAATCTTCTATTCAGAAAACATACGAGCAAGTCGCTCAAATTGTGGAAGCCATGTTTCGCCTCCATCTTTAAAATACATTAGCCAAAGAGGGACATACCTGGATATTCAAGCTCAGCCTTTCGCGCTTTTAAATTCAGTGGCACCGTGACGAATGCCAGGGGGAGATTACTCATGACTGCCGGCAGATTTGAAAGCCTGTTGAAGCTATTCCCCAGGACATGTAATAGCAGCAGTTTGTCTGGCAACACTATATTATGCTGGCAATGCGAACTCGGATTCTCTGTTTCAAAATAATAGCTGTCTTAATTCATTGCATAGGTAGTGTGTCCATGTTCATGTGTTGCTAAAATTTGTATTTTGTTGGATAAAACAGACTTTTTCTAATGTAATCATGTTTTCACATGTGACACTGACATATATTCAATCAAATTGTGTGTACAACATATTTGTTACTGTTTTTAATAAAACATGTTATAGTTATTTTTTGCTATCACATCCTCTTATTGTTTCTTTACACACAATACAATTGCATGAGGTTACAAATCACTAGCTTTATAATAAATTAACAATGATTATTGCAATGAATTAAAACAAGAGCTATTGTTTTGAAAAAAAAACTCTAATCCAAGTTCACGTTGCTGGCATAATAGTGGGAGGGGCTGGAAAATAATTTTCAGTTGGTTGTCATATACAATTTCACCGCTAGATGGGAGTAATTCTTACACAATATAGCTTTAATTATATGAATGTGTACACTCCAATAGTATTAACCTGTTCATCACCAGGGTACCCGGCGCCGTGTCCTTTTCGCGCACGTCACATACATTGGTAAATTTCATATTGTAAACATGCGCGAAACCCGTCATGTTATATACTGCTAGAACGGCAAGGATCTTATCTGTAAAGATATCCAAACTGTTTTTGCCAAAACCAAATAATATAGATACATGGATTGCATAAACTCAAAACAAAAAAATTGACTAAAGCTTTTTCAGCACTGCTGATGCGACGTATATGTGATCAATAAACAAACATTTCTCAACCTAGCCAAGAAAGCCATATGGCATTCGAAAGCCACTCTTCAGACCTTTACAAAAATGCCAGCCTTTTTGTTCTAGGCCAAACAGGCACGAAACAGCCCAGCAATATATCAGCAAAAACTATTTCACATTTTGAAATCAATACAACAACCTTTCCCTATATTGTATGATTTTTTATTGTAAAACGTGGTTTCTGGTCAACTAATTCCACTTGGCTAGTTATTTCAATGCCTTATAGACATTCTGGATTAGTTTAGGCTTCTATAAATTGTGCATAATGCATAATCACACTGGTTTGAACTTGACTGCTTCTCGACGCTCAAAGCACAACATAAGGTCTCTCTCCCCATCTACTGAGAAAATTAAGTAACACATTGTCCTAAGCAGTTTTCCACTGTATTCTGGTGAGAAAGACCTTTCCATAGAGGTATCACATGTTAAAATCGACCAATCAGATCCGGATATATTTAAACGCGTAACTGTTCAAAGTAAGTTTTCTGTTTTGTTCAGTTACGCACGCTTTGCACATTGTGGTTATAGTACTCTCGGTCGTTGACGGATTACAACATAATTTCTCAACATGGCAGGTTCTAGCAAGAAATATTCAGTAACACAATCTTTGGTACTGCTAGCAAAGGAAAATTGGACTGTAAATATTCCCCCTAACTGAGACTCTGACGATTCCATTGGAGTTACATGAAGAACCATTTTGATAACAACATGAACCAACGGAGCACCTGTTCACCCCAAATGCAGCATCAAAAGTGTATGTAAGTGTTATTTCATTATATTAATTATGTCTTTACATAAACATGTTATTATTTATTACTTCAAATACTTTTTTACTGGTGTACGTATGAGCACACAACTAGTTAGCCGCTAAGCTAAGCTTAGCTAAGCATTGGACCTTCCTGCAAAAGGATCATTATGATTTGTTATGCTACCAGTTCCTCTTTACATTTAGTCAAAATAACATGCAATATGTTTGTTGTATTTATATAAATAAATAAAAGGGTAAATTCGGATGATGCATGTTTTGATACCACGTAACTTAGTGTAATTCTACAGCCGGTGTATTGTATCAATCCTTTGTTTACTAAACTAGGCATGTACAGTAAATAATGACGACGCACTTCGGTAAAGTTAGACAGAGATTGGCAGATTGGCACATTCGCGGGTTGCGGTTCAATAGCTCGTAAACCGAAACGTTTTCACTACACAATAGGCAGCTCTGTCTAACCGTAGTAAGGTAGACAACAAGCTACAACACGGTTTTCATCCGAAAGAACCATCGAAATATGTGGATAAATGAAATGCATCAATGTCAGCTTTCTGCCTTCAGCCGAACGTCTAGGCACCGTTTACAAAGTGCAAAACCGAAAGTCGACACAAACATA
>JACXGM010018327.1:0-19122 GCA_016801145.1 Umbra pygmaea | reverse complement strand
CAGACTGTGTTAGGGAGAGGTTGAATATGGAGGTGAATACCCCCGCAAGCTGGTCGGCGCATCCTCTTAGAACACGGCCTGGAATACCATCTGGCCCTGGAGACTTCCGCGGGTTCACTCTTTTGAAAGCTCTCCTTACGTCAGCCACATCCAGGGTCAGAGTGCAGTCGTCTGGGTTCTCAGCCAGCTTTTCCGGGGTAATGTTGGCCACCTCAAACCGTGCGAAGAAGATGTTGAGCTCGTTGGGGAGTGAGGCGGGGGGGTGGGTGTCGCAGCTCTTCCTGCCTTTGTACTCCGTTATCTGCCGTAGTCCACTCCACATGCGTCTGGGGTCGGAGCTGTTGTAATTGGACTCCAATTTGTCCCTGTAGTCTCTTTTAGCATCTCTGATGGCCTTCCGTAGGACATATCTGGCCCTCCTCAGAGCCTCCGGGTCCCCAGAGTTATAGGCAGAGGACCGTGCTACAAGCTTGGCACGGACATTACCGTTAACCCAGGGCTTTTGGTTGGGGAAGGTCTTGACATTGACCCGTGGAACGACATCATCTATGCACTTATGATGAATGCTGAGACAGAGTCAGTATATTCATCAATGTTGTCGCCTGCTGCAACACGGAACATTTCCCAGTCTGTGGTTTCAAAGCAGTCTTGGAGAGTAGTAATGGATTGGTCACTCCATTTTTGAACTGACCGAAAAACCGGTTTTTCCTGTTTAAGACGTTGTCTGTAGGTAGGGAGGAGAAGAATGGAGATGTGATCTGCCTTTCCAAAGGCAGGGCGGGGGATGGGTTTGAAGCTGTTACGGATCGTTGAATAACAGTGGTCTAGGGTCTGATCGCCCCGAGTGTGAAAAGAAATATGCTGATGGAATTTGGGCAGTATTTTTTAAGTTGTTAAAGTCTCCAACAACAATAAAAACAGACTCAGGATGAGCGTCCTCTAGGCCACTTATTATTCCAGATAGTCCCTCAAGCGTGCGCGCCTTATCTGCCTGCGGAGGTATGTAGACTGCTGTGATTATAGCGGAAGTAAACTCCCGGGGAAGATAAAACGGACGTATGTTTACAGTTAGTAGCTCCAGGTCTGGTGAGCAGTGTGTTGAAATAACTGCGGCATCCGAACCCCAACGAGAGTTAATCATAATGCAAAGCCCTCCGCCTCTTTGTTTACCTGATTCCAAGGTTCTGTCCTGCCGGAAGATGGAGAAACCAGCTGGCGTAATAGCCGTGTCTGGGATGGTGGAATCTAGCCACGTCTCTGTAAAAGCTAGCACGCAGCAGTTGGCAATGTCCCGCTGGAAGATATTTTTTTAGATGAAGTTCGTCCATTTTATTGTCAAGTGATTGAACATTTGCAAGTAAAATGCTCGGTAACGGTGGATTGCAGTATCTCGTCCGTGATCTGCATAGAATACCCGCTCGTTTTCCTCTCTTCTTTCTCCTTCGTCGCCTGCGTGTGAGTAAACAAGTCGACGGCGGGATATTCCAGTTGCAGCAATTGCTCCGGTAAGTGGAAAAAAAGTCTGTATCCAGTGAGTTACGTATATCCAAAAGTGCTAGTCGATCATACTGTATGAGCATATAACGTGCAGAAATAAAAACAAAAAAACAGTAATAAGCCAAAACCTGCAGAGTGAGCAGAGCCATTGTCCATGCGACCATCCTCTACGGCGCACAGTACGACCTGTCTATAACTTCTATATTAATGATATTAACTTCTATATTAATAACTTCTGTCTATTAACTTCTATATTAATGATATAGAAGTTAATTTACTGAACCTAAACATAGGATCTTGATAATTTGCAAAAAATAAAAACATTTAACTCTTTAAATAATTATGTTCAGTTATGCACTCAATACTTGGTCGGGAATCCTTTTGCAGAAATGACTGCTTCAATGCGGCGTGGCATGGAGGCAATCAGCCTGTGGCACTGCTGAGGTGTGATGGAGGCCCAGGATGCTTCGATAGCGGCCTTAAGCTCATCCAGAGTGTTGGTTCTTGCGTCTCTCAATTTCCTCTTCACAATATCCCACAGATTCTCTATGGGGTTCAGGTCAGGAGAGTTGGCAGGCCAATTGAGCACATTAATACCATGGTCAGTAAACCATTTACCAGTGGTTTTGGCACTGTGAGCAGGTGCCAGGTCGTGCTGAAAAATAAAATCTTCATCTCCATGAAGCTTTTCAGGAGATGGAAGCATGAAATGCTCCAAAATCTCCTGATAGCTAGCTGCATTGACCCTGCCCTTGATAAAACACAGTGGACCAACACCAGCAGCTGATGTTGCATTTTCTATATTGACTTAATCTAGTTTAATCGGGCTTACTACTGGGAACTAAATTGATTTGTTTTTCTTCTTTACCGTACTAGGTTTATGGTACCGCAGCTAAAGGCTGGAGTTCTCACAGACTAGCTACGCGAAAACCAATGAAATATGCACCTCGACAGAAGTGCATCTTTCTTTGTTAATGAATAAGCTTCCGCATTTTTGTCAAACGCATTTATTTCCAATCCGAAACAAGTAATGTTTAAAGTAAAGAAAAAAAACGTATCATATGTTGTACAATTTACCCGCCAGAGTGGCTGGTAGATAGGGAAAAGTTACCCGCCAATGTGAAAATCTACCCGCATTTGGCGGGTGGCGGGAGTTAATTTCCCACCCTGCTCTGCAACCATCAAACCCAACTGAACTGGAGATGTTTTCAAGGAGGAATGGTCCAAAATACATTCATCCAGAATCCGGACACTCATTACAGGCTATAGGAAGCGTCTAGAGGCTGTTATTTGTGCTAAAGGAGGCTCAACTAAAAATTGATGTGATATTTCTGTTGGGGTGCCCACATTTATGCACATGTCTAATTTCATTTTTATGCATATTGCACATTTTCTGTTCATCCAATCAACCTAATTTCACTACTGAAATATTACTGTGCCCTTCAGTTATTTGATAGATCACAATGAAATTGCTGATCCAAACACCCAATTATTTATAAATGAAAATCATGGAAATTGTCAGGGGTGCCTAAACCTTTGCATATGCCTGTGCCTATCAATAGAGAAAACAATAAAATACCTTAATGGAAAATTATGTTATTACAGGTCATTATCCCAGTTTGGAGAAAGTAATAAAAACAGACATACTTATCTTACACAAAACGTCTGCAATGCTTAGGGCAAATGCAAATTTAAATGGACCTCTTGTGTTCACTTCCACAATCTTGTTTCTCTCACTATAGCTAATTAGGGAGACGTAAACTATTGACATTATTAGTAATAAATATTACACATTCTTGATCTGCAATAGATATTGTTTTCTTCAGAATATGTAGGAGCATTTACTTTTCTATGTTTATTTGGCTGAAATTGGCAGTAGATTTTAGCTTTAAATTGGCATAGTAGATTTTAGCTTAATGTGTGACATCTGGCACAGTTATTAAAAAGTACTCATATCGGTTCTCGTATCGGCAAGTACCCAAATTGAAATACTTGGTACAGGTATTGGTTTAATAAAGAGGGGTATCAGCACATCCCTAGTAACACAGTGGTAAACAGTCGGCTTTCCAAAGTTTTTGGAGTGTGTTGCAGTCATCAGATTTGACTCTAGTGTATATTTTCTAAAAGAAATTACATTCACAAAGTAAAACATCACATGTTCAGAATCTCTTTTCAATAGTACAGGGTGAATTGAATTTTCAAAAGGGTCACGATTATGTACAAACCCGATTCCAACAAGGTTGTGACACTACAAATTGTGAGTAAATAAGGAATGGAATAATGTACAAATCACATAAACTGATATGTCATTCACAATAGAATATAGATAACATATCAAATGTTGAAAGTGAAATGTCATGCCAAATATTGGTTATTTTTGGAGTTCATGATAGCTACACATTCCAAAAAAGTTGGGACAGGTAGCAATAAGAGGCCGGAAAAGTTAAAAGCACACGTAAGGAACAGTTGGAGGAACAATTTGCAACTCATTAGGTCAAATGGCAACATGATTGGGTATAAAAAGAGCCTCTCAGAATGACAGTGTCTCTCAGAAGTCAAGATGGGTAGAGGATCACCAATTCCCCCAATGCTGCAGCGAAAAATAGTGGAGCAATATCAGAAAGTTTATGATGGTTTCTCAGAGAAAGATTGCAAAGAGTTTGAAGTTATCATCATCTACAGTGCATAATATCATCCAAATATGCAGAGAATCTGGAACAATCTCTGTGCGTAAGGTTCAAGGCCGGAAAACCATAATGGATGCCCGTGATCTTTCGGGCTCTTAACCGGCACTGCATCACATACCAGAATGCTACTGTAACGGAAATCACAACATGGGCTCAGGAATACTTCCCGAAAACATTGTCTGTGAACACAGTCCACCGTGCCATTCACCGTTGCCAGCTAAATCTTTACAGGTCAAAAAAGAAGCCAAATCTAAACAGGATCCAGAAGTGCAGGCATTTTCTTTGGGCCAAGGCTAATTTAAAATGGACTGTGGCAAAATGGAAAACTGTTCTGTGGTTAGACGATTTAAAATTTGACATGTGTTGAAACTGGGACAACTTATTCCGGACTAAAGAGGACAAGGAAAACCCAAGTTGTTATCAGCGCTCAGTTCAGATGCCTGCATCTGTCATGGTATAGGGTTGCATGAGTGCATGTGGCATGGGCAGCTTACACATCTGGACAGGCACCATCAATGCTGAAAGATATATCCAAGTTCTAGAACAGCATATGCTTCTATCCAGACATCTTCTCTTTCAGGAAAGACCTTGCATTTTCCAACATGACAATGCCAGACCACATACTGCATCAATTACAACATCATGGCTGAGTAGAAAAATTTGGGTACTGAAATGGCCAACCTGCAGTCCAGATCTTTCACCCATAGAAAACATTTGGCGCATCATAAAGAGGAAGATGCGACAAAGCAGACCTACGACTGTACTAGACAAGAATGGGACAACATTCCTATTCCTAAACTTGAGCAACTTGTCTCCTCAGTCCCCAGACGTTTGCAGGCTGTTATAAAAAGAGGAGGGGATGTCACACAGTGGTAAACATGGCCTCGTCCCAACTTTTTTGAGATGTGTTGATGCCATGATATTTGAAGTCAACTTATTTTTCCCTTGAAATGATACATTTTCTCAGTTTCAACATGTGATATGTCATCTATGTTGTATTCTGTTTAAAATATTGACATTTGAAACTTATAAATCATTGCATTCTGTTTTTATTCACAATTTGTACAGTGTCTAAATGTTTTTGGAATCGGGTTTGTATGTGGTGCAGAAACAGCGGAGACAAATGCCAATGTTGAAAATAATAGTTTAATGTACCGATAACAATTGGCAAAATAACCAGACTTCTGTGAGTCAAACGGTATATAGAACCAACACCTAGACAAATACACATGACATTAGGATAATCCACAATGAGCGACAGGGAATAGAACTAAACACACAGACTAAATACAAGATGTAACGTTGACAAATTGAAAACATCTGTGTACTGTTTAGAAATCCTAAAAATCTATAGGTTGAATGGAACAGCTGAACATATCATGTGACTAGACAAGCAGGAACAGAAACCACAACAATGCACACAGGGTAGAAACCTAAACAAGAACACACAGGTGAGCAACTCAAATTACATAATATTAGGGAACATACAGACAACATGTACAATCCCTTTAGGGGGGATCATTACAGTATCCCTCCAAAGGCCCAGCCCCTGATGGGCAGGCCCCGCCCACAGTCAGGCGGACGGCCCTGCCGCAGCCAACAAGCGAAGAGGCAGGGAGGGCAGCAGACCTTCGATGAGAAGGGCCATCCCCCAACAGAAACTCTCCTTCCGGAGGACGACCCCAACGACCTCGTCCATTACCAGCTAAGGAGGGAGGAGGGTCTGGTGGCACACGCCCCGCTAGAGGACACGAAGGAAGGACCCCCTGTGATGGTCGAGGGGGCGTTGTAGCTGGTACCAGTGGTAGGAACACGGCAGGCAGGCATGACGGTGTCACTGGCACCGGCTGTGGTGACAGTGTACCTCCAGGGTTGTCTATTGCAGCCAACCTCGCCTTAGACGTCTCGGCGGCCGTTGTCTCCTCTCTGGGAGTCTCGGGGGCCGAGAAAACCAGAGGAGGAGGGAGCAAGAAGAGCTCCTCATCCCAGAAAGGAAGTTCCTCCCTGCCTGGTGGTGCTGGAAGCTGGAGCTCTCCTCCCAGCAGCAGGAGCTTCTCCGTACCAGGTGGTAGCTGTAGCTATAGCTCCCCTCCAGGTAATGGGAGCTTCTTGGGCTAGAGCGGAAGCTCCTCTAAATTTGGCAGGGGGTGCTGCTCCTCGGGCTCAGGCAGGGGGCGTTGCTCCTCGGGCTCAGGCAGGGGGCGCTTCTCCTCGGGTTCATGCAGGGGGCGCTGCTCCTTGGGCTCATGCAGGGGTCACTGTTTCTCGTGCTTATGCAGCTGGTGCTGCTCCTCGGGCTTATGCAGGGGAAGCACCTAACTAGGCTGCTGATGAAGTGGAGGCAGCTTGCCAAGCTGCTGAGGATTTGGAGGCATAGAAGTCTGGTTATTTTGCCAAGAAGTTGCAGTAGCTCAATGGGTGGCATGGACAATGTAGGTGGTGGGATTTCCCTTTAGGGGGGATCGTTTCAAAATTACTCCTTTTGTTGTTTTTTTTTGCATTTTTCATACTGTCCGATTTTTGGAATTGGGGTTGTAAGTTCATTATTAAATGGAGCAAACTCTACAAATTTTGCATGTCACATTCATGTAGCTGTCAATTTGTGATGATCAAAAGCCCCACTGATGGTATTGTATGATGGAGCTACACAGTAAAAAATATTGTACTCATTCTGCAAAAAATATGCAAAAACTGTGCATCAGCAGCTCATGTTTCAAAACGAATGTAACGCCCAGCCCAGGGAGGGCTGGCGTTCAGAGATTTTCATGGACTATATATATATTGTTTAGTAATTTATTTTGTGTTATGTGTTATCAGTGCATTGCATGTAGTTTTAGTTTTTCCTTTAGTTGTGTGTACTGTCCCTGTAAGTGTTTGTGACACCTCTCTCTAGTTTCTGCATTTGCTACGATGGTTATCAAGCAAGAAAAGTATACTTAATTGTACTTGAAATTTATTTGTCCCAAATATACTTCTAATATATTATTTTGGTATGTATATTTTTAATACTTACATATATTGAATACATACTTATGATTAAACATAAGTATACTACAAGTATATTACTGGAGTATTATTTAAATATACATTTTTTACTTGGAATTGTATTGTTGGAAGGCTGTCCAGGAGCTACACATAGAAAGTAAGTTCCAAAAAGTGTGTCGCTACAGTTTGGAAGTCTAGGCGTACGCTCTTTACTTATACGATTAGCTATCAGTTTTCGTGCCACTGTTTCAGAGCATGTAAGCTATATAAGTATACTGTTGTGCACTCACCACTGTTGTACCCTGCATCTGAAACGTATGTATGTTCCTGGATCAAAGTCATTTAATACAAGCAACAACTATATATCAACCTGCCTGGGTCTTCCTCTCTCACGCTACACACACTTCATGGTAAACCGTGATAGAATGACCGACCACTGACGGACTGCGAGACCACCAGCGAAGAGCTCTTTCCTGGCTTGGGGTGGAGTTTGGTTCGGGGAGACACAGCCGCTGCACTCCCAACCAGCATTTACCACCGGAGCCCTGGAGATACCCCTATGTGTAGGAGGACCTTGGGCTATTCTCCTCTGATAAAGCAAGGGAGGAAGAGTCTGGGGAAGAGAACTCAGGGCAACTCAGTCAGGGCAGTCAGCATTGGCTCCACCAGGGGCCTGAATGGCACTGTGTGCACCCGCCGGTGAGCCATGGTGGGTGTACATGGACATTCCACCTGTCACAGGTCCATTTGCTGACATTCAGCTGATGCTGCCCCCTCTCCATCATGCCCTGGCTGCAGACAATCTGGCCCCAGCTCAGCCGGCTCACCTCCAGGCCCCAAGCTCAGCTGGCTCACCTCCAGGGCCCCAGCTCAGCCAGCTCCAGAGCCCCCGGCGGACATGGACCTAGAGGGCCTGTTTTTGCCTCCACCCCAAGGGTTTGGGGACAACGCAGCGGTGGAATCTACAGGGCCCCCTGCACAAACTGAACCAGGGCCCCCTGCTCCGCTGACACCAGGGCCCACTGCTCCGCTGAAACCAGGGCCCCCTGCACAGCCTGAACCAGGGCCCCCTGGACAGCTGAAACCAGGCCCCTCTGCTCTGCTGAAACCAGGGCCCTCTACACAGCCTGAACCAGGGCCCCCTACACAGCATGAATCAGGGCCCCCTGCACAGCCTGACCCAGGGCCCCCTGCCCAGCCTGACCAAGGGGCCTCTGCTCCACAGACACCACCACTGCCGGAGTCGCTCTGGCTACCGGCAACACCCCATGCTGCCATCCTGGGGTGGCTGGCTGGACTGTAGAGGCCTCCAGCGGAGCCTCCACCTGGGTGAGTGCTTTGGGGGGGGGTACTGCTTGGGTACTGTTTTGGGGGTTTTGTTTCGGCCCTCCCACCCTCCGCTTTGGTCTGGCCACCTCGGATTGGCGGCCTTTCCGGGGAGGTACTGTAACGCCCAGCCCAGGGAGGGCTGGCGTTCAGAGACTTTTATAGACTAATATATATATATATTTTTTAGTCATTTATCGTGTTATGTGTTATCAGTGCACTGCATGTAGTTTTTCCTTTTCCCTTTAGTTGCGTGTATTGTCCCTTTAAGTGTTTGTGACACCTCTCTCTAGATGGGCATTTGCTACGATGGGTTTAGTTTAGGTTGGGCTGGTATCTTGTAGATCTGTTGATTAATGTTTACGTTCAGCCGTGTTCCATTAGTGAATTAAGTTTCCTACATATAGCCTGCCCAGACTAGAGAGAGTCATTAAAATATTGTCACTGGGATGTACGGTACATGCTGTATTTCTGGCCTGTTTTATGGACACTCTGCATATGTTCTGCTATTTGTGTCTTCACCACCTCTGTGTCGTTAAGTACAAAATGTATAGTACATTTGAGTAAGGCGTACACTCTTTCTACTTAGCACGTTCTATGCTGCATCAGAGCACAGTAAAGTATAGTATCGTTGTGAACTTATGTACGGAGTGTTTCTATCCTGCAACAACCTGTGTTCTGTCTGTTAACTCAACGGATTTATCATTAAAACAACAACTCATCTCCCTGCCTTGGTCTCCCTCCTTTCAACCACACACCCACATCGTGACAACTAAGTACAAGATGGAAAAAATAATTTGCCCGTCCTACTTACTAAAATTTAGGCAACTATTTGCATCAGCTTTCTGAGTAATTCCAAAAAGAGGGATTTAAAAAAAAATGTCCTTGTAACGGCCTCCTGTCCTGGAGTGCCCACCGAATCCATGTCAGAGTTTACGTTTCATTTCACTACCAATAGTTCATCTTGTGTACAGTTGTCATCATCCCTGTCTTAACCTATAGATCACTTAGTTTAACAGTCAATGACACACACCGGTTATCACTCATTGATTAGTTCTGTATATTAGTCCCTTTGTTTCTTTATTTGTCTGTTGTTCATAGTTTATATTGCATATGTAATGTACCTTTTGTTTAGATGTATGGTCTACAGCGACATGGACAATCATGGAAACACTGGTGTAAACTTTCTTCAGAAAAAGAACCGCAAAATATTTGTCTATCATGTGTAAATCAAGATATAGTAACAGTAAAATCAACTTACAATAAAAATATATAGTGTACATATTGTTCTAGGTTCCACGGTACATTTACTTAAGAATATTTGATATAAAATTTACCCACAGTATATCAATTTGTTTTCTGTTGGTGTAATTATTTGTAAGTTAAAATACTGTGTTAGGGATTAATAGGAAACTTCCTCCAAACATATAGTCTGACCCTTGTAAGTATCTGTTTCCATTTAACACTTCATTAAAATTCTGAGCTATATTTAGAAACCATCTGCTGAAAAGATACCCATTAACTCAAAAATGAACAATGTATTTTGAAATATCATGTCAGCATTCTGTTGAACATACAGTAATGCCATATTTGTCCTGGGTCTGTAAGGATTGTGTTGTAATTAATTAATTAATTTATTTAAACAGGTAAGTTGTCAGAGATCACATTCTCATTTGTAGCATTGACCTGGGTAGGTCACATAAATATACAATGTATAGCAAAGAAATAAAAAAGTTAATTAAACATACAATATGTAGTTTTTGGCTGATAGGGGTCTCTCAATCAAAACAATAGCAAAAGATGTACTTGGATGACGTCGGGAAGTAGCGTGGGATCATGGGTTTTGTTATCGTCTTCAATGACAACCTAGCGGAAATCTAGCATCTCCAGCAGAAAAAATGTTCAATGACAAAGTAATGTATTGTTAAAAATATTATAACTTTATTCATGTTATGTTTGGCGGTTCCCTGGAACTTAGAGCAACTAGAGCAGTCAAAGGTTATAAGACAAAATGAAACATCCTGCGTCTTTATATCATATTACAAATTTATCTGGGTTTGGAAACATTTAGGATAATGTAAGTACACATCTAAGAAATATATACAATATAGTGATGTTTGCTTTTTTAATGCAAAGTACGTCTTTTGTTATTGCTTTGGAAAACTAGATATTGTACCTTTAAAAGACCCATGCTGACCAAGCTACATTACTGATGAAGTGCAATCCTTCTATCACAATATAATTACAATTTGAACCTGTGACGAACCTGTAACGATTTGAGTCCCCTAAAGTTCCTTAGGTTGCCTCATAACTCTTTCAATCTTCATTTTGTGTACTACATTTTATGAATCCTTGTTCAAATTATACTGAACAAAAATATTAATGCAGCACTTCTTTGCCAAGATAATCCATCCACCTCACAGGTGTGGCATATCAAGATGCTGATTAGACAGTATGATTATTGCACAGGTGTGCCTTAGGCTGGCCACAATAAAAGGCCTCTCTAAACAGGTAGATTCAGCACCATGGCCAGCTCCACAGCCTACGTATTCACAATCAATTCAGTAGGCTGCAGAACTGGCCATGGTGCTGATTCCACCTGTTGTGGCATTAAATTACTGCATGTCCACAATAAAAGGCCACTCTAAAATGTGCAGTGTCATCACACAGCACAATGCCACAGAAGTTGCAAGTTTTGAGGGAGTTTTTTGAGGGTGCTGTGTGATGAAACTGCACCTTTTAGAGTGGCCTTTTATTGTGGCCAGCCTAAAGAACACCTGTGCAATAATCATGCTGTCTAATCAGCATCTTGATATGCCACACATGTCAGGTGGATGGATTATCTCGGCAAGGGAGAATTGCTCACTAACACAGACTTAGACAGATTTGTGAACAATATTTGAGAGAAATAGGCCTTTTGTGTACATAGAAGAAGTCTGAGATCTTCAGCTCATGATAAATGGGGGCACTAACAAAAGTGTTGCGTTTATATTTTCGTTAAGTTTTTTCCAAACTGGTTAAAATCCTAAAAATTGCCACTGACAAAGTCAAGTGAAGTTTGTATATTGTGTCATTGACTCACAGGAGTTGGAGAGATTGCATGTGTGCAAACATGGTCTCCTTCACCTCGGAGAAGGTCCCGTTGACAATGCTCCTGAAACAAACGCAGAGAGCAAATTAAAAGTAGTTCAAGCAAATTTTAAAGTAAACTAATTGGGAGAACAATGGCAAAATTCATGTTTAACAACAGTTTTGCAAAAGCCTATCCTTGAAAGAAGCCTACATAGGCCTAAATAGAAAATAGTATGAGAATCAAGACACAGCCATTTTCTGTGGTAGCACCTGCAACTGAGCAACTCAAAATAGTAGTAGAGGTTTTGTTGTGTAGACAGACGAGATGTGGCAGTGCAATGATCTGTGAGCAGAGTAGTGTAACACATTTACACATTGTTTTTATTATTTTAATATAGTATATAATAAAATGACAGGATGTATGGTCTGCTGTAGGGAGCTTAGATCATTTCACTAAACTCGGGCACACAACACATCGTGTTGCTGATCTACATTCTACACAAAGCCTGGGCAAAGTTCACCCATTCCTATTCTCTATTTATGAACTCTGATTCAACACTGATAAACTTTGTGGTTTTAATACTGTAGAAAAGTCATTTTAAGATTACCCATATGGGATTCCAACATTTTAACTAAAGCTTTCATGTATAGCTAAAATATTGGAATCTCTGGGTAAATTTCAGCATTGTTTGAAGCATCATTGCACTGCACCGTTTTTTGATGTTTCCAAAGCTTTTATTAGAGCGGATCAATCCCATGTAGACCGCGTTTACACTCCGATAGACTTCAGCAACATTTTTGAGTCCGCTCAAGCACAGCTCGGAACAAGTGTAAAGGTCTTCCCCCTCCCCTGAGGGAATAGTAGGCATAGCCCGTTCCATGTTTTATGTACAGCTCTTTATTCATTCGGACACATCATTACATAACTCCAAACACCTGTTCTTGTCTTCAAAAGCGCACCTCCATTCATCCCAGCTTTTACCTGTTGTATGTAGTTATTGATGTATTTAAGGCTTGGTTTTTGTTGTAGTCACTACCATTCATGGTTTACATGTAAATCTGTGTTGTTAGTGTGTTTATGCAGTATATTGTTATTTGACGTTTTGTCGCTCATGAAAGTGTTATTCTATATGAGTGTTTTCGGTATTAAACTCCATTTGATTTTCAAATAAAAATAAAAAATATATTTATTTTTTCAAAGTGTAATTGCTCTAAAAAGAGCAAGGTAGCACACCCAATCACACTGGACAGAGTATAGTTATATACCATAGGATTAATTTAACACATATAGAAGAAATTGATAAAATATGTTGCTTACGCGTTTCGGCTGCAAGCCTTCATCAGAGCAAACGTCCTAAGTCTAAGCCTAGGTTTCTGTATATATACTGATCAATTGGTTAGTACAACTGGGGTCAATTAGGTCATGTATCACATGATGCATCCCAAATGATACTAATATATATACAAAACAGACCCAGAGACCTTTACATTCATGTACCTATACCCTCAACACACAACATCTTTACAACAATCAATTTTACAAGAGACATTTATTACAAGAAACATTTTAGTGTGAGTTTTTTTAAGTGTTTCCACCTCTGCTATGAGGAATTATGTTTCTAAGCCTGTAAACTTCAGAGTTGCTGGTGATCCATGACTTGCTTTCAGATAATGTTTAGCTCTTGCATAATCCATATTACTTCGCTGTTTTGTGTTCTGAGATGTATCATTTTAGAGATGTACACCAGGCCACACGGGCAGGTGAGCATGTAGATCACATGAGTTGATTTGAAATTGATGAATTGCCATATACGGACCTTTTATTATTCTTGCAACAGGTCTATGCGCCGCATCTATACATTCCTTTGACTGAAAGCCAAGTGGATTCGGTTTTGGGCGGGTTTGTTTTTACGACACAGTTCCTGATGGTCGGTGCTCATCGTACGATAACCCGAGGGGGAGTCCTGCATTTATCTTTCATTGTTGGTTCTGTCTCCAAAATAATCCAATGTTTGTTTATAATCTCCTTTATTTATGTAGTACAATGATTTGTTTGTGTTACAAAACAAAGGCTTCTGGCTTGTTTCGATTTGTTCCTCTTTGTATTTTAATAACTCTGTTCTGGTTGTTTTTCCTGCGTGTTTAATTATTTGATTTGGGTAGGCTCTCCCTAAGAATCTTTCGCGGCTCTGTTGTTAAATTCCTGTAGGCTAGATCGATTCCTCCTTAACCTTAGGAATTGTCCTGTTGGTATGTTCTTTTTAAGTTGGACTGGGTGGTTGCTTGAAGTGTAGAAGAGAATTCCGTTCCATCAGTTTTCTGTAGTTTGATATATTAATTGTACCTTCCAGGGGCGGACTTTACCATTAGGCAAAGGTCGGCAAATGCCTTGGGCCCCGAGCTACCTAAGGGCCTCCAAAATGCCCCATTAACACATGCTTAAGGTTGTTTATGTTTTTTACTTTTCGCAAATTATATATTTCTAAAACTAAAATAAAAACTGCATCAAATCATTAGTTCCGCAGATCGGGCCCCCCCACCCACCTCACTACATTGGACTATTATATTATCTCACTTACTGCGCATCTGCAAAAGTGACAAGTCTGTAATGCGCCAGAAAACTGCAGTAATGTTCCTGCACAACCGGAGGCTGCAGATTTAGGACCCCAGTTCTAGGACCGCAGTTTCAGGTCCCTGTTTTTTTGTGTTGAGGCTTAAAACGTACACATTAATAACCGTCCCGTCTATAGACTTTTAGTAATTTAGAGGTTTTTGTTATTTTAAATAAATGGTATAGACAGTGGATTGTTAGACAGTGAAATTATGTCCACTACGGATTAAAATATCCAGATATTCAGTTGGGCTTCACTCTTCACTCAGTAGCATGTAACCGAGTCATTTGTGGGTTTGTAGTTAGTATGAATATATGGAAATGAAACACGGACACAATCTGGAATCACCACTTGTATTCACTTCACCGAACTCAACTAGCCCTGTTTACAACATAACCCTTACGTTAAGTCTAACACCTACGGCAATCCTCAGTGGACAAACCACGCTTTACAGTGGAGCATTGAAAAGTCTTTCAGATAAATATATTTTAGATGGGCTTAACAGCAAGGTTTTAGAGTGGTTAAGGTTAGGGTAAGGTTTATGGCTGTATCAATATAAAGTAAAAATCGCCTGTCTGTATCACACTGCAATCTAGACACAGAAAACTAGGGTCCTGAAACTGCGGTCCTAGAACTGGGGTCCTAAAACTGCAGCCTATAGTTGTGCACAGACAGAGTGCGTGTGCAGAGGTTCAGAGTTACAGACAGTGTACAGAGTAGAGTAAAAATGAAGCGAAACTACCCAAACGGTGCTGAAAAAAGAAAGAAGCAGGAGGAAAGTAAAAAGTTTTTGAAAAATTCGCAGAAGTTAACAAACTTTTTTGTGATGCCCGCCGCTGATAATGACAACAACGCTACGACCGTTAGCACTGCTGCTAGCGAGGAGCAGCTACCCTTGGCTGCCGACAGTGCCACCCCAGGCTGCTCAAGCGATATTGCTGCTAACGTTAGTTACATTTATTTTTATTTTATTTAACCTTTATTTAACCAGGTGGGCACGTTGAGAACAAATTCTCATTTAAAACGGTGACCTGGCCAAGATAAAGCAAAGGTGCAAGTACAGACAGAGTTACACATGAATACAAATACACAAGAATAACACAAAGGGTAGGGTAAGGGGGAAAGATAGAAAAGTGCAGTTGAATGCAGTTGAATGCAGTGTACAGAGTAGCAGGCAAATACAATGTAATAAGTTAACACTAGTATTACAGTGCAAATGGTAACTCTGCAAATAACAAATAACAATAATGTAATTAAACTAAAATAATGTTCAAGTCCGTATATACACAAAGGTGCTTATTTGGAAAATACTAAAGTAACAGATCAGATAGGGAAAGGTAGTGTTCATGTGAGGGGGGGGTCAGCAGGTGCAATGGTTGGACAGAAGCTCTGATAATCGAGATTTAAAGGAAGTGAGGGGGACAGTGGTCACGAGTTTCAGAGTCTTCTGTAGCTCGTTCCAATCGTTAGCTGCGGCGAACTGGAATAAATTTCGGCCAAAAGAGGTGTGGGCTTTTGGAGTGATCAGGGAGATGTACCTGGATGAGCGCAGGTTTCGGGAGGGAACGTTACAGAATGAGGAGGATCCTTCAACTTCAGGTGAAAAAACTTCCACGTTCACTTTCAGTGACAGTGATAATAATGATAACGATGTCTATGACGAAAAAGACAACAATTCCAATGAACAACTAATGAGTACTAGCAGTCATTCTGACTAATGTGTTACTCTTGAACTTGACGATGACCCCAGCACTCTGGCCAAAACATCTCACTGACAAAGAGCGCAGCTCAATAGTGCAGAGAGGCCCAGTTCAGAGCAAGGACAGAATTTATCCTAAAAATCATGAGGGGCAAAGATTTACAAGCAGCAATTATTACCTGCAAATGAAGAATGGAGAAAAATTAAGGAGGTCCTGGCTCATGTACAGTGAAAAAAATTACTGTGCTATGTGCTTTTGTTGCCGCTTGTTTGGTAACCGAGAAAAGGCCACTCAGCTAAGTGCGGATGGGTTCAATTACTGGAAAAATATTTCTGCCCACTTGAGACAGCATGAGAGGTCTGCAGAACACATCACAAACATGGATTCTTGGTGCAATCTTTCACAGAAACTACAAACAAACACAGCTATAGATCAGGTAAACCAAGATCTAATTGCTCTTGAAGTAAACCGCTGGAAAGAGATTTTTAAGATTTTAAACCATCTGGCAGAGCACAATCTTGCATTTCGTGGCCACTCAGACAAATTGTTTGAGTGTGGTAATGGAAATTTCCTTGGACAAGTACAATTAATGGCTCAGTTTGACCTACTGATGTAAGAGCATGAGGAGAATTCAGGCAAAACAGCTAACTGACACCTATTTAAGCAAGCATATCCAAAATGAACTTATTTCCCTTGGGGCAAAATGTACAACTGATGCAATTGTAGAGAGAGTTATAACAGCCAAATACTATGCAGTAATTATGGACTGCACTTCAGACCTCAGTCACAATTGTTAATTGTGAGTTATCAAAGGGTGTCTCCATCCATGAGCACTTTGTTGGATTTCTTCAGGCACTTGACACAACAGGAAAAGGCTTATGTGTGACATTTTTAGGCCAATTAGAAACACTAGGATTGGATCTTTGCAACTTTTGACACTCACTCTCACACACTCACTCACTCACACACAGACACTCACTCACTCACACACAGACACTCACTCACTCACACACAGACACTCACTCACTCACACACAGACACTCACTCACACACAGACACTCACTCACACACAGACACTCACTCACACACAGACACTCACTCACACACAGACACTCACTCACACACAGACACTCACTCTCACACAGACACACTGGCACAGACACACTGGCACAGACACACTGGCACAGACACACTGGCACAGACACACTGGCACAGACACACTGGCACAGACACACTGGCACAGACACACTCGCACAGACACACTGGCACAGACACACTCGCACAGACACACTCACTCAAACAGAGAGATCACCCCAAGATTTCCTTCATTGGTTAATTAGTAAGAGAAAGCCAATGACAGTCAATGTTTATAAATACATTCAAGAGAGAGGAAGAGAAAACAAAGACATAGAAGATAGGTGAGATTAGGAGAAAGACGGACAAATACAAATAGAAAAGGGAGAAGGAGAAAGACAAAGACCAAAGGGAGAAGACGAGAAAGACAGATGCAAAAACTGAGACAAGGGAAATGAAGAAATGGTCCGAAAAAAGGGAGGGCAGGAGAAAGTCAGTGAATGAAAAAAGGTAAACATTTTAAACTGTAAGTTATTTTTATTAAAATTATGTCTCCATAATTGATCACTTATTGTCTTGTGTGTTTCTTCTCACTTTAGTAACACAAGACAGAAATCCACAAACAACATGTAGCAGCAAGCAGATCCATATAAGAGATACTATCAGAGAGCCAACCAAGGTAAATGACAACCAATGGCAGCTCTTCCCTATAAAAAGACAATACATATTATTGTACAGAGAAAATGTTAAATGCAATTTTACAGTGGTTGCATCTGTTAAACAGAATGTTCTGTGTTTTTCTCTTCTTTTTCTATTCCAGATGCAACTCCAGATGTCTAGACATCATTGCTGTGTGAAGACTGCTGAAGAGTACAAGTAGGACTTTCT
Source organism: Umbra pygmaea (assembly GCA_016801145.1). NCBI lineage: Eukaryota > Metazoa > Chordata > Actinopteri > Esociformes > Umbridae > Umbra > Umbra pygmaea. Next base: position 1,281 of record JACXGM010018327.1, on the reverse strand, counting down.
TAGAAAAATAAGGATGACAAAAGGTGGGAAACAAGAGATGTAGAGTATATGTATGTGATGAATTGCATCAGTTCTTCTTGTGTTCCATTCCAGAATAGTAGAATATCATCTATATATATTTGCCAGAGTTAAATTCTTCCATGATACAGATTCTTTTCTGTGTCAAAAACAATAGCCTCTTCCCATTTGCCAACTACTAGTCCCGCGACCGAAGGGGCTACTGCTGTGCCCATGGCTGTACCAGCCTGTTGTAAGAACCATTTAGACTGGTATTTCACATAGTTTCGGCTCAATACTATTTTAGAGCTAGTTTAAGAGCTTCAATAGTAAGGTGTTTGGTGAATTCACAGTAGATTCACGTTTTTTTTAGGAAGTAGGAAACAGACTCTATTGCACTAACCTGGAATGCATCCATACAGATTCTCAACATCCAATGTTACTAGGAGATTTTCCTTGCTGAGGTTACAGTTTTCAAGGTTGTTCAAAAGATCTTTGGTAACTTTCAGGTATGACGGTAAGTTCTGGACATACGGTTTGACGAAGGAATCTATATATTTCGAAAGAGATTCTGTTAATGACATAGCATCTGATCGATAATGCTATAACAAACTGCAAGCCAGCTGACTTGGCTCTCTCCTAACAACAAGCAGCCAGAGTATCTGCCGTAATATGATCCAGGGCTGGCCATAGTCTCACCTGACGCAGATTTCTACTGAATGAATAAGCTGCTGTACTTCAGCTGGTGTAGAAGGTGCCGTGATCCAGGGCCGGCCATAGTCTTACCTGATGCAGATTTCTACTGAATGAATAAGCTGCTGTAATTCAGCTGCAGTAGAAGGTGCCGTGATCCAGGGCCGGCCAACCCAGTTACCTGACGTTGGCTAACATATAGGGACCAAGATCACTTAGGGGGCCCAACAAAAGATTATTCTTTTTTATATTTTTGCTGGTAATTCAGTCATAGACTCAACCTAATATTTAGCCAATACAGTAAGTACTATAAAAACACTGCCTGGAGGAGAGTAATGGTGGGCTGATGGCTTTGAGATTGAGTTCAAACAAACCCACTTATATCAGACAGTGGTCACGCTCAAGCCTTCCGGCCACCAGAGGCCGCTCACGCTCAAGCCTTCCGGCCACCAGAGGCCGCTCACGCTCAAGCCTTCCGGCCACCAGAGGCCGCTCACGCTCAAGCCTTCCGGCCACCAGAGGCCGCTCACGCTCAAGCCTTCCGGCCACCAGAGGCCGCTCACGCTCAAGCCTTCCGGCCACCAGAGGCCG
>JACXGM010018326.1:7549-19296 GCA_016801145.1 Umbra pygmaea | reverse complement strand
AAAGAATGGAACAGTGAAACTGAGACAATGAGATTGAAAGGTGTCAAATAGAGGAAAACAGAAATGTTTACCTCAAAATTCCATTAAGGTGCACATTACATGATACAGTTAGTCCAATATTGCAACATTCACACTATGTACATACAAAATTGGATTTAAATATGTATTACACATGTATATACGGTATACACTCACCTAAAGGATTATTAGGAACACTCTGTCAATTTCTCATTAATGCAATTATCTACTCAACCAATCACATGGCAGTAGCTTCAATGCATGTAGGGATGTGGTCCTGGTCAAGACAACCTCCTGAACTCCAAACTAAATGTCAGAATGGGAAAGAAAGGTGATTTAAGCAATTTTGAGCGTGGCATGGTTGTTGGTGCCAGACGGGCCGGTCTGAGTATTTCACAACACGCACAACCTTGAGGCGGATGGGCTACAACAGCAGAAGACTCCACTGGGTAGCACTCATCTCCACTACAAATAGGAAAAAGAGGCTACAATTTGCAAGAGCTCACCAAAATTGAACAGTTGAAGACTGGAAAAATGTTGCCTGGTCTGATGAGTCTCGATTTCTGTTGAGACATTCAGATGGTAGATTCAGAATTTGGCGTAAACAGAATGAGAATATGGATCCATCATGCCTTGTTACCATTGTGCAGGCTGGTGGTGGTGGTGTAATGGTTTGGGGGATGTTTTCTTGGCACACTTTAGGCCCCTTAGTGCCACTTGGGCATCGTTTAAATGCCACGGCCTACCTGAGCATTGTTTCTGACCATGTCCATCCCTTTATGGCCACCATGCACCCATCCTCTGATGGCTACTTCCAGCAGGATAATGCATTATGTCACAGAGCTTGAATCATTTCAAATTGGTTTCTTGAACATGACAATGTGTTCACTGTACTAAAATGGCCCCCACAGTCACCAGGGGCCTCATTTATCAAACTTTGCGGTGGATTTGCGTCAGAAGTGGCTTACGGACGAAATATAGGATGTGCGTACGCAAAGAAATATTCAGATTTATAAAACTGTGCGCACGCACGTCCTACGCAGTTTTCCCTTTATAATTCACAATCAAGTCTAATACGTGGCGCAGCTTTTGCGGCTACATGTCACGCCCATATTTGGCCATAAATAGTCAGTGAAACGCCCCAAAATTAATATTAATTGATTGAGAAATAATGGCAAACCCCAAGGAATTCCAAAAAAGCAACTTCACTCAATGTGAAGTAGAAAATATTGTTGGTGAGGTGGAAAAGAGGAGGAAAATGTTGTTTGAAGGGCACAGTGTGCCTATTACCAATGCCGAAAAGGCATTGGAGTGGCAAAAGGTTGCAGGCGCTGTAAGAAAGTCGGACCGTGGCCCAAATAAAAAGTGGTCAGATATCAGTCGATGTCAAAGCGTCTAGCGCTTCATCGCGAAAGTGTGTCTGCCATGGGTGGGGGAAAATTGGTTACATTAAAGCAACATGTCTGCATCACAAATTATTTTGACATTGGCGGAATGAAAATGCTTTCACATAATGAAAGCATTTTCATTCTCATTCGTTGCCATTATGGAAATAGCAGTGATTACATTTGGGAAACCGGACATTGCTGCAAAATGTGCTTTTTGGTTTGCCTGTTCACTCGCCGTGTATGGAAACTTCATGTAATTATGCGACAAGCCTATTATAGACTAACATGCCTGGCATAACCCGGCAAAGGGTTGGCTGAGATATCCCTGACCTGTCAGTCAATTCCATCTGGAAAATGCCAGTCGCCAAAAATCTGGTTATTAGTGTTATTAAAGGTTCCAATAAATAATATGCATTAGGCTATTATTATAAGTATTATCTTCTAACAGTGCAAGATCAGCTATTGTACGTCATTATGCATTGCAATGGCATGGCTTTTTATAACCATCCATTTCATTGTATCTGATAATCTATAGATGTCGGTATTAATCTAATTGTAAATAGAAAATAGTTCTGCAAAAATGGAATTTCTCGCACCTTTCAAAATGTTTAAGACATGCGTCAAGATGGAACACATTTAAAAATAAAAATAACTAAACTAAATGCATATAAATTAACACTATGTTTCTGTATCTGATTACAACATATACTATGAAAACAATATTCCCCAATGGACAATAAAGACTATCTATCTATTATTTATTTATGATTGATTTGATTTTGATTTTTCTGGTAATTTCAACAAAGAAACATCCCAAAAAAAAGGAGTAGGCTGAAGCCGAGGCTTATATTTGCCTACCCTAATTACCACATAAATAAAGTATCAGCATTATAAATTATGAAAAACAAGAAAACAAAAAAGAAAAGCAATATACATAATTATACCATACTGCACATATATTAGCAAAATGTACATACTATCTGAATAATCATTAACAATTGTCTTTTTATATTTTTTTCTAAAGCTAAACAGAGTACATAATTTCAAATCATCTTTAAGTAAATTCCATAATTTCACAGCCATAACTGATACACATCTAGATTTTACATTAATTCTTTCTTTTCCATATTCAAACATATACATGCCTCTTAGATTATAACCACACTCTCTTAACTTAAATAATTTCTGAATACCAGAGGGAAGACTTTTATTAAGTGCTCTATACATTATTTCCAATATTTTTGTATGTACAATATCTGTGAATTTTAAGGTGTTACTTTAAATAAAATAGTTTATTAATTGGTTCAATATATCCTACTTTGTTAATAATTCTAATAGCTCTTTTTTGTAACTTAATTAATACAGCTATATTTGTTTTATTTGCATTTCCCCATATTTCTGAACAATATGACAAATAAGGCATTACTAAAGACGAATATATAATTCTCAAACCCATTTTATTTATTAAATCTTTTGTTTTATACAATATTCTTACTGATTTTGCTACCTTACTTCTAATGTATTCAATATGTGGTTTCCAACTTAGTTTATTATCTAAGAGCACACCTAAAAGTTTTGTTCCATTGACTCTTTCAATTTCAACACCATTTAAGTGTAACTTGGCATTGCTATAAGTCCTATTACCAGAAAATATCATAAATTTGGTTTTATTTTCATTTAAAGATAACTTATTATAGTCAATCCACTCCTTTAACACAATTGATTCTTTTTCTACCAATTGCAATAATTCATCCATATTTTTTCCAGAGCAAATAATATTTGTGTCATCAGCCAACATTATAAATTTCAATATTGTAGATACTTTAAAGATGTCATTTAAATAAAGAATAAACTATTTTGGTCCCAACACTGAGCCTTGAGCAAGGCCACATGTTACAGATTCTAAATCAGATTGAGTATAATTTATTTGTACAAACTGAAATCTATTACTTAAAAAACTCTTTAACCACAGCTGTGTGACCCCTCGCAAACCATATTGTTCACATTTTTTCAACAATAAAGCATGGTCAATAGTATCAAATGCTTTACACAAATCAATAAACACACCGACTGTATTAAGTTTTTGGTCAACTGCAGCTGCAACATGTTCAACAAGCTCCATCACAGCTAAGGATGTAGAGCAGTTAGAAAGGAGTCCAATCTATTTATAAACAAAAAATATTTTTTTTATATCACAAAAGTATTTTTGTGATATAGGTCTATAGTTAGTTAGAGTTTGCTTATCGCCACCTTTATAAACTGGAAACACCTTTGCTATTTTCATTTTATCAGGAAAAATTCCAGTTAAAAAAGATCTATTACAAATATAGGTGAAATGTTTAATAATGCAATGGATTACTTCTTTAACGACTAATATATTCCTTATTAAACTTTGGTAGCTTTATTTATCTATCATCATCTATTTATCTATCTATCTGCACCACGAGACATCGACAAGAATATTAGTTTTAAACATGATTTTGTTCTGTTTACCGTATTATTTCTGAGGATGAATTACATAACAGGCCAATGTAATTAGCCTACATAATATATTTGAGTGTTCTTTTTGCAAATATGTGCAATATGTGCTTAATTTGCATTTACGTTACAATCTTGTTTTATATTGTTTGTATATCTCTGCAGGCTGTTAATTGTAAGCATTGCTTTGTGACATCTTCATATTATTAATGAAAGGCAGTATTTCGATTTCGGTTACACAACGCTCGGCAGTTTCAGCCGGATCTACAGTAGCCTACGTGTTTCATCCATCTGCCGACGGTGTCGCCATTTCTATTTTTTGTGCCATTTTTGTGCCATTTTTTTTGTGCGTACGCCTGGGTCAGAGTTGCCGTGAAGGACCACACATTTTCCCATCAGGTTTGCTTTTTATAAATCCCAATTATTGCGTAGAGAGGTGCGTACGTCTTCTTTTGTGCGTACGCCACGTTTATAAATGAGGCCCCAGATCTCAACCCAATACTGCATCTTTGGGATGTGGTGGAATGGGAGCTTCGTGCCCTGGATGTGCATCCCAAAAATCTCCATCAACTGCAAGATGCTATCCTATCAATATGGGCCAAGATTTCTAAAGCATGCTTTCAGCACCTTGTTGAATCAATGCCACGTAGAATTAAGGCAGTTCTGAAGGCGAAAGGGGGTCAAACACAGTATTAGTATGGTGTTCCTAATAATCCTTTAGGTGAGTGTATATACAGGGCTGGGCAGTAATACAGATACATATATTTAAAATACATATTTCAAATACAAAATAGTATTTTGTAATTTGTATTTGATAGGCTGAATGGAAACAGCTTAGTTAGTAACATTAGTGTTTTGTATTATGTATTTAAAAAATACTGTAATGTACATTGTGAGAAGTCTACATGATGACATCATTAAAATACTTCCTCTGATTGTTGCCAATTCCAAAATAAATCTGCTATTGAACAAGACTCTTTTGTCAGTTATTATTGAAAAAGTCACATATTTCAAGTATTTTATAGTTTAAATCTTGATTATTATGGCTTACAGCTCATGGAAATCAAAAATCCAGTATTTCAAAATATTAGAATAAACAATAATACAGAAATTTAGACCTGAGAAGAGCTCCAATCAGGAAATTAAACTAATTCTAATTCAGTAAACACAACCACAATCCTGGGGAAGACTGCTGACTTGACAGGTGTCCAGAAACACTCATTGACACCCTCAACAAGGAGGGTACGCCACAAAAGGTCATTGCAAATTCATGGAAAGTTGACTGGAAGGGAAAAGTAGGAAAATGTGACCAAGCAACAGGGTAAACTGCAGCCTTGAACCTTGTGCATTTCAAGTCCCAGAGTCTGGAGGAAGAGTGGAGAGGCACAGAAGTCCAGTGTGACGTTTCCACAGTCTGTGATGCTTTGGGGTGCCATGTCATCTGCTATTGTTGGTCCACTGTTCTATCAAGTCCACAGTCAATGCATCCGTCTACCAGGACATTTTAGAGCACTTCAGCTGACAAGCTTTATGGAGAGGCGGATTTCCTTCTCCAGCAGGACTTGGCACCTGCCTAGTGCCAAAGCAACTGGTAACTGGTTTTTATGTGCTTGATTGGCCAGCCAACTTGCCTGATCTGAACACCATAGAGATTCTATGGGCTATTTTCAACAGGAAAATGAGAAACCAGACCCAACAATACAGATGAGCTGAAGGCTGCTATTATAGCATCCCGGGCTTCCATAACACCTCAGCAGTGCCACAGGCTGATTTCCTCCATGCCATGCTGCATTGATTCAGTTATTAGTGCAAAAAGAGCCCCGTCCAAGTATTTTGCGATACTGGATATTTTTATTTCTATCTATTCTATCTATCTATCTATTCTAGCTGTAAACCGTAATTATAAAGATTGAAACAATAAAGGCTTGAAATACGCCACTTAATGTGTAATTAATCTTGAATTTTTGAAGGTGTCCCATTTTGAATTCAATTTCAGAAAAAATAACTTTTCCACAATATTCTAATATCCTGTGATGCACTTGTACTTGAAAATGCACGCCTCAAAATCATTCTCCCTCTTTTGTTAGTCAGAACAAGAGGGAGATAGTGTCAGATGGAGTCAGACCTGTATTTTGAAGTTCAGTTTCCGACTGTCATTGTGTCTTTGGGCAAGACACTTAACTCTAAGATGTTCCAGAGGGATGTCCCTGGACTTTGTACTTCAGATAAAAGCGGCTGCTAAATGACAAAATTCTACAAAATGTAAAATGTAGAAAGTGCCCTTTCGAGTGGCCATTTAAATGATCAATGCTTCGTAAAATTACGCACGAACATTTAAAATTAACGTGTAAATCAATTAATCAAGAATAAAAAATGTTTAAAAGTAATAATAAAGGAATAAAGTTTGTAGCCTTGTCTAGATGCAGTGATGCCGGTAGGTGACGTTATTGGCTATCAACGTGACCTTTCACTTTTGTCACATTTGCCTGCCCGCACGAGCATCGTATTGTTGTGTTAAGAGATGGTGAAAAGCAGGGTAAGATATAGGCCTGGCAAACTCAATTCATTTTAAGGATTTGGGTTATTCTGAATCACTCACTAAACTGATCTGGGTTGTGCGAGTCACTTGAGTCACTTGAGTCAGTATTGCTAAATCCCCAAGGAAACTCAGTCCTAGCCTCTTCTCTCTAACCACTAACGTAGTATAAAGTTCTGTGGATTCACACGGTGCAGATTCACTATTTCAGAGTGTCGTAACAAGCATTTTTTTTAAAGGCACACATGAAAAAAAAGCACAACATTAAGCCACGCATAGGCAATGTCATGATAATAGACGAAAAAAAATGGTAAACTTGCAAATCAATTAAAGATTGACCAAGCATACAACAAATCACAAATACAAAAAAGCTACAAAAATGCTAAATGTACTAGAACAATGATACAACAACAGTAAAATGTATTTAATACAAAAACAATCAAATGAAACAAACATGCAAAATGTGCCAAAAATAAATGCTAAGAAAAAACGAAATAACTATTTACATTAGAGTAGTGATTTTGTTGTGGATTTGCTTTACCCTGTCATGTCTTACTGTACTGTAGCCTAAGCAATATATAGGCTTTCAAGGTAGACAGAAAATGGAACGGAGAAATGCCTGTAGAGAATAAATTCATTTTTTAAATATTTCTACCTAATTTGGTTTCGGACTGTCTGCTCGATCTAATTGCATTTTAATATATAACATTTATACACCATATAACGTTGTATGTTATTCACTCATGAGTGATCGGCAACTCATGAGTCCAATGGTCTGTGTAGCAAGCCGAGCTTGCAATGTTTCGGACTGTCTGCTCTACCTAATTGCATTTTAATATACTGCATTTATACACCAAATCTACAGTAGGCCTAGCTAGGCTACATGCAGAACATTGAATGTTATTTCAGAAGAAAAAAAATGGCTTTGTTGTGGATTTGCTTTTCACCCAGACTCGAGGAGACTTCACTCGCTCGTCTGCTACAGATCCACTGTAGCAGACGTGATTCACGCAAGAACTCATGAGTGATCGACAACTCCCATGGTCTGCGAGTTTGCAATGTTTCCGGCTCTGAGTCTGCGAATCGGGAAGTTCCTATAACGTGTCTCGGACTGTCGCTCTACTCATTCAGTCGCTTAAATTGACTTGTGGAGTTGTGTTTGCCTACGAAATTTTAAGTTATAATTCTTTAGGCAGCTAAGATAGTTAGGATTAGTAGATAATGTTACAACAGGTTTGTGTGTGGCACTTTTATAATTTTAGATCGAATTGTATTAGGACTCAACTGATCTGGGTTAATCATACTAGTGACTCGCGACTCATGACTTATTTTAAAGACTCGGGTGAAAGATCTGAGTGACTCACGACTGAAACAGGTCTAGTAAGATAGATCACCACAGAGAGATTGTTTCCCAAATCATTTAGCTGATGTTGAAAAATACTGTAACATTTATCTCGTTTTGTAGTGTAATTATGAAGTACATGTTTGTCACCAAAAGCTTTCAACAAGCGTCATTTTAAACTGACTACACCAGTGAAAGTGGCTACCACTCGGTTTCTTTTCTATATAAGCTAGCTACCCGTGCCTGCGATGTAAATCCATTCCACTTGCGTTCTTTAGAAAAAGCCAATCTTTTCATAAATCAATTTCATGCTTTACCCTATACACTATAGTAGCCTCGATTTGACTTCAGCGTGAAAGAAGATGATTGATATGGATGGAAAATATCAGTTGGCTAGCTACAGTAGATATCTATACTTTAGCCAGTAAGGAGAACTTTCATTTAGACCAGATGAAACCAGTAGCTAATTGTCACGTTCCAATTGGTAGTAGAAGGAGAGACAGGTGCGAAGGTTCCAATAATCCATTGACTGTTTATTACAAACACGGGTGGAAACCAAAAGACTGCCACGAGGGGCTAAACAGAATCAAAAGAGATCTGTACTGGAACATGTAACAGAAGACACGTAACAGGAACATTAACCGACGGGGACAAGGAGGGAACACCAGGGCTAAATACACAAACAAAGGAAGGCTAACACAACACACCTGGGAACACTAGTCAACAAGGAGGGAGGAGCAGGGACACTAACCAACATTACAGGGAACCATGGTGATGACAATATACAAACGACACCTCTGCAAGACACAGAAGGGACACCAGGGGGAACCAAAACATAACACATGAGCAAGTAAGCTAAAGACATAGAACACACAGGGCAGTAATAAACAGAAAGGTCCATGAAAGCCAGATCCATCCCTCACTGGGCTGGATGTGACACTAATGTGTTCTGCAACCAGCCTACAGGTCTTTCTACTAGTCAACCTGGCGGTAACTAGTGCAATATTAGATTGTTTTAGCTATATTAATTGGTTCTTTCTCATAATTGTCATCCATTTTCAATGGCTAGCTCTAATGTTATCATCATTAAAAGGTTAAAATATACATTTATTTGCCTAAGGTATGTTTCTGGAGTCACATTCAACTGAACTGTAAGATATATCAGTACATAGTCTGCACTATATGAATGGCCACTGTGTGTGTCTGACTGAATTATTTGACTAATGCAGAGTGTGTCTGAGCCAGAATCAGGAGTGTCAGATGGATGTGAGTTATGGTGGATGGATCATGAGGTGAGTGATAAAACGGATAGTATAGATTAAGACAACTGTTTAGACAATTTATGAGCTACAAGCTGTTGTTCTTATGTCATTTAGATATCTTGCATTCAGTCCATTCATTTTATAATTTTCCAAAATACAGATCAGTGTACTTTGTATGTGCTCTTACATTAGACCAACAAGCATGAATACATCTGAACTGCTATTGGTAGTTATTGTATACATACATTAGATTTTACCTATTTCAATTCAGCAGATTGTGTCAGAGCCACAGACAGGTGACGGTTGGAGGGATGTGAGGGACAGTAGTTTGGATGTGGAGGTGAGTGTAAAAGAGATACGTTAGAATAGTACTCTAAACCTGTTACAGACGGTACTCTACAAACATTCTCAGGTGGTACTCATGCAACACACCAATGAATGCTTTTGTTGCTTTTTTTAAGGAATAAGGTATTAGAGGAGACTAAACTAGGCCCAACGTCGGGAGACTGTGGGTTTAAAACGTCTCGCGGGCCAAATCAAAGGACCCGGCAGGCCGCATCTGGCCTGCGGGCCGTATTTTGCCCACCCCTGATGTAGAGGAATCACACTTCGCTTCTCTGGAACATGATGAACATTATAAGTGAGTGGAAAGGGATGGACTGAGGGCTGGACTGTGATTGACCAACGAACCCTTTATAGTAACCATAGGGAATCCACAGAAAAAACTTAATTTCCCACAACGACCGCGACCAGCAGGATGGGCGAGAGATGAATCGATGGAGAGACTGGAGACCAGGAAGTGCCTGAGATACTACGGGCATGTTTACATGCCCTGCAAAGGGAAGTAAATTATTCCAATAAGTCTGCGTGAATGTGAGGCGTGCAAATCTAGAAACCCGTTTCTAGATAGAGTCGGATGGACTTTTCGGTCGGGCAAGCAGGCGCCGACCGACAGATTTAATTCTAGTTAGGCTTACTGGGACATTGAAATAGGGGACGCACGGCATAGATTGGACGATCCCTCCCCCAATGAGGTAACTCTTACTACATGATGGAATTGTTTGGTGCGTTGGATACTTGGTGTGTAAAGGAATTGCTGTGCTATTTATTATGCCATTGAGTTGCTATGCTATTTATTATGCCATTGAGTTGCTATGCTATTTATTATGCCATTGAATTGTAAAGGAATTGCAGTGCTATTTATTGAGCCATTGAGTTGCAATGCTATTTATTATGCCATTGAGTTGCTATGCTATTTATTATGCCATTGAATTGTAAAGGAATTGCAGTGCTATTTATTATGCCATTGAGTTGCTATGCTATTTATTATGCCATTGAGTTGCTATGCTATTTATTATGCCATTGAATTGTAAAGGAATTGCAGTGCTATTTATTATGCCATTGAGTTGCAATGCTATTTATTATGCCATTGAGTTGCTATGCTATTTATTATGCCATTGAATTGTAAAGGAATTGCACTGCTATTTATTATGCCATTGAGTTGCTATGCTAGTTATTATGCCATTGAATTGCTGAGCTATTTATTATGCCATGGAATTGCTGTGCTATTTATTCTGCCATTGAATTGTTGTGCTGTTTATTATGCCATTGAATTGTTGTGGTATTTATTATTTATAGAATTGCTGTGCCATTTAGTAGGCCATGATTTGCTGTGTGAGTTAGGAGTGTGGTGAATTGCAGTGTTATATGTTGAGTTATTGAATTGCCAGGCTGTTTAATGGGCTATGAATTGCAGTGTTATTTACTGAGCTATTGAATTGCCATGCTATTGATGGGCTATGAATTGAGGTGTGTTTGAGTGCTGTGTAATGGATTGGTTAAGGTAGCTAGTTACCCTTTTGGTTGCATATAATTGGGGCAGGGGTAATTACCAAAATACCAGTTTTCCTGCCTAAAGTAAATGTCCCACTTATAATAAAAAATCAATAAAATGTGTAAACAAAACCTTCCAGTCTGGTGATTGCGCTCCCCAGAGATCTGAACCTAGAGTGTTAAAGGCAGTGCTTGGCATGACACATTACGTAGACAGACTTACAGATATGGCAATTTAAATGTAAACTTTTTTTGTACGTATTGGATGGCCATTCTATCCGAACATTTACAAGAATAGACTAATCGGTTACAATTTAAAGTACTTGGAGCACGTTTAGTTTAGGCACAACATGCTAGGATATTAAGGTTAAGTTGAGTTAAGTAAACATACTTTTTTACGTTTTGTAAACATACAATATTTTACACTTCCATGGCTTTGGAAATGTAAGAATGTCTTGTTTTTTATGAGAACAGCCTGCCCGTAAATATATTTTACTATACTATTCAAAAACGATCCATATTACACATGCAGCCTTGCTTTCCCTGTCCCCTAAACATTGCCAGAGCATCTGTATTGTGCCCGAAAAACCTATTCTTCCTACAATTTCAAATAGCTAATTTAGCCTGACCTAACAAATATTTTAGCAAGCAAACCCACCTCCTACTCTCAAAAGTGAAACTGGGTCCTGCGAACAACCCATTATTTGAATGAAAACACTTACAATCCCATTACACCACATTGTTAACACCCCAGACAACTCATCTAACCTGGCAAAGCTACAAAAGCGGGACAGAGAGAGAGAGAGAGAGAGAGAGAGAGAGAGAGAGAGAGAGAGAGAGAGAGAGAGAGAGAGAGAGAGAGAGAGAGAGAGAGAGAGAGAGAGAGGCAT
>JACXGM010018325.1:0-10340 GCA_016801145.1 Umbra pygmaea | reverse complement strand
GGTGGGGATGGGTTGCAGTTCGGTGGAATGAGGATCTCAACGTTGCTTCTTGCAGATGATGTGGTCCTGATGGCATCATCGGCCTGTGACCTTCAGCACTCACTGGATTGGTTCGCAGCCGAGTGTGAAGCGGCTGGGATGAGGATCAGCATCTCTAAATCTGAGGCCATGGTTCTCAGCAGAAAACCGATGGAGTGCCTACTCCAGGTAGGGAATGAGTCCTTACCCCAAGTGAAGGAGTTCAAATACCTTGGGGTCTTGTTCGCTAGTGAGGGAACAATGGAGCAGGAGATTAGTCGGAGAATCGGCGCAGTGGGGGCGGTATTACACTCATTATATCGCACCGTTGTGACGAAAAGAGAGCTGAGCCAGAAGGCAAAGCTCTCAATCTACCGGGCAGTTTTTGTTCCTACCCTCACCTATGGTCATGAAGGATGTGTCATGACCGAAAGAACGAGATCCAGGGTAAAGCAGCCGAAATGGGTTGCCTCAGGAGGGTGGCGGGCGTCTCCCTTAGAGATGGGTGAGAAGCTCAGTTATCCATGAGGATCTCAGAGTAGAGTTGCTGCTCCTTTGCGTCGAAAGGAACCAGTTGAGGTGGTTTGGGCATCTGGTAAGGATGCCCCCTAAGCGCCTCCCTAGGGAGGTGTTCCAGGCACGTCCAGCTGGGAGGAGGCCTCAGCGAAGACCCAGGACTAGGTGGCAGGATTATTTCTCCAACCTGGCCTGGGAACACCTCGGGATCCCCCAGTCGGAGCTGGTTAATGTGGCTCTGGAAAAGGACGTTTGGGGTCCCCTGCTGGAGCTGCTGCCCCCGCAACCCGATCCCGGATAAGTGGACGAAAATGGATGGATGGACAAACCTATAAAGGAAATTATTTTAGGAGTGTCCGAAAATGGGACATGTTTAATGTATAATACATGCTACTGTAAACATAAAAAACGTTTTTTTAAATCATGAAATTACATTATCTTTGTTTTAGTAAGATGGAACTTAGCATTAACCTAATTTGGATCACTGTGAGGCGAAACAATTGAAGAAAATCATCAAAGTATAAAAAAATGGCTTTTTGAATGTCTTTACGTCAATTTTGACCGCTCCCAGTACCCATCTCGTACCCATACCGTAAGTGCAGTATTAGACGCACACACAAAAAAAACGTGCGGCTGGCTTGACCATGTATTTTCGAGGCGCGGCTGGCTTGACCACAGTCTGTTTGGATAGAGAATGGGTACCACTTTTGACTTTCTTTCCAAATGGCCTCATTGAAGCTGTGAAGTTCTTCTGTTGGCGTACTTCATGCCAACTCCATTTTAACTTTCAATTGGTGTAATCTACAACACCGTTTTGGCATGATATCGTGAACGCAGTTAAATAGCCTCAGTAGGTAAAGCTGTGATTGTCTACACGCTACTTCGTTTGAACCTAAAGAGTCACGTTCAATGACGTTCCGACGTTCTGCTGTGTTGACCAATGGGGAAGCCGACAGTAATGGGGTCAAGAGTTCATTGAAAAAATATGTTTTGCAAGCAAAACTTTTTTACTTTTTACTTGCAAGCAAATGTTTTCTAATTGCAAGCAAAATTTTTACACAATGACCAACATTTTTATTTTCAATAAAAAAACATTTGATTAAAACATGTGTTTTGCTTTTGAAAAAAAAATATTTTGTTTGCAAAGCAAAAAGTTTTGATTGCAATATAAAGACACAAATGTAGCTCCATACAGACAACACAAAGGTAGCAAGCATATATTACTTGCAATTTCCGTAGGCAGCTGTCTCGCACCTGTGCTTGAAGGTTCTATGACATCTTCCACACAAAAACAGTGCTCACTCGGTCTCAAACTAAATAAAACTTTGATATCTATGTCTATATTTTGAAGATCACTTATCCGCTTGAGTTTTTCAATAAAGTCTTCAATACGGGTGCTGTTGATTTGGTTTGAATCTGTGAGATAACCACGCCCCCTTCATTTGAATATAAAAAAATATATATTACGAAATGTGCCATTATAAAATAAGAGTGCCTTGAAATGAATAAAAGGTTTACTTTGAAAACATTATGAAATAAAAAACAATTTATTTTATTGGACTGCGTTTATATATTTATATTTAAATATTTATATATTTTTGTCATTTATTTATTTCAGTACTTATTTCATAGCCATATTTATTTATTTAGTATTGACAAAAATGGCTTTCCATAATTGACAGATTCTTTTTTGTGCTACTTGTGGTTGGATGAACCATGTGCGTGACACTCGCCATCCCACAGATCTGCCAAGGAGTTGGCAAGCTGCCCACAACAGACAGGACTTGGGGGAATTGGGAGGGACAAAAATTTAAAATAATAAAGTGACCCCAAACTTTTGAACACTAATGTGTCTGTTTACTTCAAATCTGCAAAGAAGTTAAAATGCCATCAGTTCCACAAAAATTAAAGGACAATTCCAGAGTAAATAAAACATTTTAATTATATTTGTATTATATACATCCTACTAAATATTTATCCAGAGCACATGATTTGGTACAAGCAATGGTTTAGTTTTTATAGAGCAGAAAAACTAAACCATTGCTCGATCTGCAAATGCAATTATGGCCTGTTGAATGGGAGAGTGATGCAGGTCCTTGTTTTTGTGTTGCTGGCTATACTGCCTCAAGTGCCTGAGGATTTGAGACTATATTTGGATTAAATATATCCTAGTGAACATTTATCCATAGAACATGATTTGGCACAAGCTTTAGTGTTGCTGTTATAGAGAAATCTGCATAGGCAAGCATGGTATTTATAATGTACGCATAACCATTGTTTAAAAAAAAAACTTTTATATATTTTAATTTTTCCAAATAACTCCATCTTTCTACATGCTTAAAACATCCTAAACGGCCTCTTTTTAGAGTTCACTAAGCTAATTGTCACACTTGCACACATGATCAGGCAGAAGTCAGGGAGTATTAAAGTAACAAAGTTTATTTAAAGGAGTGTTCCACAGTAAATCAGTTTCATAGTATACCATTTACAAACGTTACCATAGATGATTTATGTCATATACACGTCTGTTCTATTTCAATATATCAGAGAAAAGCCGATAGTATATTTCAGTTCCTTTCGCATCCACTGGGGTGCTTCTGTATCGTCTAAACTTGAGTTACCACAACTCCCAGAATTCCAAGCGAATTTAGTGCCTGTCCCCGCTTGAACACACCGACACAGAACATGGGCAATTCAACAGCACACCTCTGTAGAGCTTGACGCTAGAAAGTTATACATATTTGTTTTTGAAATTGTAATCTAATTTCTATTCATCGTGCCCGTTTGGTGTTCTGTACCTGGTTGCAGAAATTACAAGCAAGCCCAAAAATAAGGAGTAATCTTTCACACTTTACAATAGGCTATAAAAAGTTAGGGTCTGCAGTCGGCATTTTAGGTCGGAAGATTATGAAAGGGATCTACGTGCTAAATTAACCAGCATTTCAGCCCGAAAGCGGCTGAAAAGCGATGCGATCCCATCCATTTTTCTTTATCTAGAAAGAGTAGCCTATATATAGTAAGGTATAGTAATTTATCCACTTAGCTAGCTACTAAATACAGCTGGCACAGTACAAATACAGTACAATAACATTACCACACAGACGACGTGTGCTCCATTATCAAGGTACAGAAAATAGGTTTAATAAACTTACTCATCTGTTAATTGTCCTCCTGCTACGTCTCTCTCCATGTGTGCTGGAAAACCCCAGTGATTCAGTGACGCATATGCGGTCGTCAGTCATTTTCGGTTCAAGCCATACAAGTAAAGCTTGTCCATGATCATTGTAGCAAGTGCTTTTTTCTTCAGTAGAAATGGATGGACATATTCCCACAGAAGCATTTAGGCAATTAGAATTTAACCGCGTTTCAACTGTCTTATCTGTAGAACATGCTGCCTGAATATCAAACTCCATTTGTTGTAAATGTTCTTCGGTGTACTCGGGCACTTCGGGCACAAACGTATGGTTGGATGTCACTCAGAATGTAAAAGCAAGTTGTAAAATTCCTCATCTGGAAATCCTAGGTTATTAGTAATTGTGTTACCAGCGACTTTGTTTACGAAATGTTTCACAGAATTTAGAGAACATGCCGGGTGGGCGGGGCTTGGAACAAGGAAGCCAGCGTTGTAGTTCTCTACATACTGAAAAAATACCACCTCGTCTATTTAGCATTAAAACGGCTGATCGAAACGTCACAGAAAGACAAGCTATACCTTAAAAAATCAAGGACAACTGAGGCTTTAAGAGAGTAGGTTTGAAAGCCAGATCAGTATAACAGGGATGCTTATTTTCGCGACCGAATACACGCCTACATTCATTTTCCTATCTCCAAAGTCCATTGGATTTCCACCGTGACGTCAGCGTGTGAAAATTCTTCGCAAAATTTCAAATCTTGCTCTTACACTAGCCAGGCATGTATTAAACATAGCTCACTGTTCTACAAATGTCTGGGAGAAGCTACTAGCACCTCCAGATCGCTGTAGGGTGAAGTATCCCTTTAACAAAAAGTATCCCGTAGGAGAATAACTTAAGATGAAAATTCTAACTATCCCGAAGGAGATTAAAGGCCTAATGATAACTCAACAAAATTAAACACCTAAATTAAAAGGATAACAAAGATTAAAAGACAAAGATTGCTTACAGGAAAATAGATAACTCACAATATCAGGATCAGGTAGACTTGTCCTTGATCTGCAGGACAGGAAGGCAACAAAACTGAAATCAATGACCAGCAATTGAACTAAAACTAAGGGGAACTTAAAAAGGGGACTGATTACAAAGGCGGTGCATCTGTGAATTTAGTGAACAAAGGGGATTGGATAAAAAAACAATGTGTAAAAAAGAGCGGAAACAAAACTAAATACAGGAAGTACACACTAAGGACAGAACAAAAACCAGGAATGGAGTAACTAACAACCATGAAAAGGAGGGTAAACATACAGAATGAGGGAAAACGTTACACTAATTAAAGTATTATACACTTTGTTATACATTGACCTTCTGGCTTTTATTTTGAAGGTTTTCTCATTATACTGAACATATGATGTCATCTGAAGTGTTGTTAGCATAATACTAGTTACAGTATTGCTGTTAGAGCTATCTGCATAGGAAAGCATGGTATGTATATA
Organism: Umbra pygmaea; assembly: GCA_016801145.1. Lineage (NCBI taxonomy): Eukaryota > Metazoa > Chordata > Actinopteri > Esociformes > Umbridae > Umbra > Umbra pygmaea. The sequence continues at coordinate 5,179 of JACXGM010018325.1, read as the reverse complement.
ATTTTGCATAACCATTGTTTTTACAACCTTTTTTTAATATGTTTTCCCAAATAACTCAATCTTTCTACATGCTTAAAACATCATAAAACTGGCCTTTGTTTAGAGTTCACTCACCTAATAAAAGAATTATACACTTTGATATGCATTGTCCTTAATAATCTCGTCTTAGTACAGCTTCAAGTGTAAAACACATCTCACACACACACACAACAACTAAAAACGGAAAATCTTTTCATAACGCGACTGATAGCTAGTAGGCTAGTTTGTTTGTTAAAAAAATTATCTATCAAAAACAGCTGAGAGTTTAATGCGGTTGCTTCTGTAACAGATTTTACTTGAAATACCACAAAGTCCAGAATTCAATGCAACTTTTGCGCATGCACACTGCGAGTTGCTTCACTAAAGTTAAGCTATAAACCATAAAACACTTCATTAGGTACTGTAAAGATTTAGCCAGAATCTGCAACTGATTATTTTTAATGTTACGTTCATTCCTCCAAGTATTTACAATATCACCGACAGCTACTGTACATTGAAGCACAACAAACTAGAACTAGTTAGCCAGTTAGCCACTCATCCATTGCTGTAACATTCGGTCATTATTTCCAGACAACTGCACAAAAAAGTAAACAACCACACTGGTTTTAAATAGAATAGAGTTAGCATTACACTATTCTGCATTTTTAGGATGCAATGCCCAGACAGTGGACATCCTTTCGGATACAAATCTTTAGCAATTATAATTGCAGTTGTTTTCTCTTGATACTCTGTAATGATGTCAACTTTCTTTGACCCTGATCACATCATTGAACTGAAATGCGAAGGGGAAGTTAAAATCAAATCAAATCTGAAACAGACTCTAGCGAATGTTTTTAAAATGTAATCATGTTTTCACAGGAGACACTGACAATGTATTCAATCAAATTGTGTGTACAAAGTATTTGTTACTCTTATTAATAATAAGTTAACATGTTAAATTATGTTTTTCCTATCATATACTGTTTCTTTACACACAGTACAACTGCATTTGGTTACAATTCACAAGCTTTATAATGAATTAACAATGATTATTGCAGTGAATTAAAACTAGCGCTATTATTTGAACAAGTTACATACACAATGTAGATTATAAATAGTAAGTTTCCATCACAGTGTTAACAGTTAAATATGACAAGTCAAGAAAGACTGTCATTAATTTATTTTTATAAAACCAATTATTTATGTTAAGTGAAGTCAAGAAAGACTGTCTTTATTTTTTTTATAAAAACATGTATTCAACTTAAAATTTTAGGAGATACATTGTAGATGTTACTGTTAAAAATGCACTTCCAATTAAGTGAGTGTTGGCAAAACCGGTTGTCATTTTTATGTTGAGGCGGTGGGGGTGTTGTCGGCAGCTGCTGAATGTAACTAATAAAGTAACTTGTAATCTAATTTAGTTACTTTTAAAATTAAGTAATCTGTAAAGTAACTAAGTTACTTTTTAAAGGAGTAATCAGTAATCAGTAATCAGATTACTTTTCCAAAGTAACTGTGGCAACACTGGCTATTAGTTAATGAAGAGGGACCGGTAATCGGCTGTTGTTAGCAGGCTATGCTACTAGCGTGACTGGACGAAGCTCTTAATATTTACAACTGATATAAGTTATAATATGCTCTTCAGTACAGTAGGTACTGTACATATTTAACTATAATCTGTGACCAATACATTTCAAAATGAATTTGATATTATCACACAATATGCACAAATGAGACACTAAATCGGCTTTCACTTCACAAATTAATAATGTCACACTATAAAACCGATCACCTATCTGGTTAACATTTCTATATGTTTAGCAATGTTCTATAACCGTTCATTATTCATTAGATCATAAATGCTTACCTTAGTGGTGCGGTGTTGTTGTTAGCTAAACTAACAATGGCATTAGCCAATGGTAGCTAGTTAGCCAGGTTAGATCTCAGGTAGAGTGATAAATAACTAGCTGCTAGTGCGTTCCCAATTGGTAAAGTGAGATTCCAGAGGTTATCCGTTCTGTTTTACGAAGGATTGTTATAAAGAAATAGAAGACGTGGTCAGTTGAGCGAATGTCATTCCTACAGATAGCGAGCTAGGGGACAGCAGTTGACCGGAGCTTCGGGTGGGCAGCCGTCGGTGCTGAAGAAGTGTCACATCGGTCACAACTCCAGGACGTTGGCATGTTGTTAGCTACGCAGTTCGCCTGCAAACCAGGAGTGGTGTTAGATTCGTTTTGCATTCAAATGAAACAAATAAAATAAAAACAAACTATCGATTCATTTCAAACTTACAAGTGCATCACACTGTGGCATGCAGCAACAGGAAGCAGTGGTTTTGGGGAGCCAAATGTAGACACGAGTAACGAAAATGCTCAAACACTAAGAAATACCACTAATCAGAAAATCTCTGGCAATCTTATGTTTGCTTCCAAGAGCATTCTCTTCACTCTTCTAATTGAAAGAAAAAAGATAAAATATGGCATTCCTGAGCGAGTTCCAAATTTGGGTGAAATAATAATAATATAAAAATGTACGATAACAATATCTTGTTCGGACTTGTTCGTCCAATCAAAATAATCATATAAAAATTTATGATCTCAATATATTGCTTGCACTTTGTGCGATCCAAATAACTACCAATAAAGATCGGTTGTACAAGTTAAGATGTTTTTATATTTTTCTGCTGTGATTCCTTTTTAGTTGGTGGGGATGTGCCAAAAATATTGCATTTTGTTATGTTTCTGGCTGAAGAAAGTGGGAGAGACAAATAGCATTGTGACATATAACATGGGAATCCCCGGGAATGCCCTGAAGAACAAGTCGCATACCTGACGTATATTGTTGCCATCATAGAAATTGAATGATCAGAAGTGCCATTCCAAAGCAAATAAATGTGGCAGAATGGTCAGAGCGGCAGCCATTTTTATGTGTACCATTCCATTGCAAAGATGTAGCGGCCTACTTCCGCATGAAATTGATTTGTGTGTTGTTACCGTGACAACTAACGACAGTCGCCATTTTTTTTGTACTAATCGAATGACCAAGCAAAACAGATTAATAAGGCTACTATAGATTTAATTTCTATGGTTGCCTCCCATCCGTTGATGTATATTGTTCGAGATGAGAGATGTAGTTCTCTGAGCAGTCCCCCTTAATGTAAGTTATGGGAAAAAGGTCTGGTGATGTTTTTAAGGTTGTAAATGGAGTAGAATTTCACCGGTATCAGTTACAGTATCAAAGTAGATCTGGCCATCAAGCTGTATGTTCGTTATTCCCCCCATGAAATCAGTGGAATGCAATCACCTTATTACACACGTCATTACATTGATCATTATTCCAAAATATAGATGATTATTCTGTATTAGATATATTATATTAGTGATACTCTAGGATGTGTTTTTATTGAATTCATCACTGTTTAGGTATGATTTAGTGCTGTCAGTTAAATCAACTGCATTAACGCAAAGCCATTTTAATGGCGTAAATTTTTTTATCGCGAGATTAACGCTCTTTTTGGCCTGGCAAACGTTGTAATTTTTTTTACACGCTGTTGCAACAACTAGTAACGTTAGAAAAACGACAACACTACACCGGATCTAGCTAGACTGGAATCAAGCCGCAGCCGCACACGCTTGTTTGGGCTTGCAAGCTGGCCATATAGTAGTATGCTACGTTACGTTTTGGTGGATGGCGAATTGGAGACACCGAAATGGATGCCAATAAAATTCTATCCAAAATGTCTCTCAAGGGCAGCCCCGGACTGACAGCCCTGATTATGTCTTCAACAATTTCAGTTTCTGTGTGTCCCTATCTATTCCCATCTCCATCTGGCGGACTAAACTGAGGTAGGATAATTTATCCTTCTGTCCTCTCTCTCCGATTTGCCCACAGATTTTGAACTCCCTTTTCAACGTTACCTCAGGTACGCTATAAATTGGCTCTGATCAGCTCTTGATTGGACAATCTGTGGTCTTTAATAGAGGAAGTTTTTCTCCTCAAGTCCTTTCATTGGAGCTGGCTCCTCCAATAGTTGCTCTCTGACTGGCTGAAGACATCCTTGGTTTTTTCTCTCGATTAATTTTAGTAGGTTTCATCATCCTCTTGATTTTCTCCCATCCCATCCAATACACTCTCTGCCATCTTGATGTGCATCCTCATTCGGCGCAACGCAGCGCAAAACACAAACGCACTTGTCTTTGCTAGTTTAAGACAGACACAGTTGTCAATTTCTTGTCTGGCGCCAGTGTCGTTTAAAGGGGAACTATGCAGTTTATTTAGCTTAATTTACCTTAACTGAAAACTTCAGAGTCATTGGAATGGTTGTATGACTTTTTTCGAGTTGACTGTTGGTCGTATCGCTCCCCCCTAGCGTCTGTGAGCCGAAAAACCACCCTTGCAACTTTGAGCCGGCGATCGCCGGCCTCAGCTTTAGGAAGTGTCGCGTAATATCATGTTTCGTGGTGTAACGAATAGCTTTATGGCACCACTGCGCACTTATGCACACACAGTCTTCGGCTAGCTATAAGAACAAGGTATTGATGGATTTTTCAAACTATCGTGATGGCTGAGCCTGCAAAAAAGAAGCAGAAAGTTAGGAAAGCATTGATGGAGGAACAGAGAAAGAGGAAAATGCAGACTGACCGAGTGAGGAATCAAAAAAAAAGTCAACATAGGAGCTGCGTTGTCAGAATGGCGAGAATTGAGACAAACAGAAGGCTGCAAATCTGATGCTGGCATGGCGTCAGGCTGTTTGATATTGTCTGTAAAGGTTTTTATTATTGTCGCTTTCTGTTACGGTCTGACTAGCTTGCCGAGATGTTAGCAAACACGTTTTTCTCTGCACAGTCAGTAGTTGTTTGGCTGTTTCTCTGTCGGGTCTATGTGTGGTTCACCAAGCAACAGAGACTTCCTAAAATCCAGCTGTATGTTTATATAGCTAGCTTATCAGATTGCCCTGTCTGCCAAGAAGGGTCCAGCTGCGGCCTGTAGCCACTCACGCCACGCCCCTGCTCACGCCACGCCCCTCGCTCACGCCAAGCCCCTTAGTAGCTGGCGCTAGCTATATGTACTGTACATACTGTAGTAGCACGACATAATGATTACATATCCTTGGTTGTCTAATGTATGGTTCATTACATCCATTGTTTGTTTAACATTAGTG